>SKCR01046487.1:0-41180 GCA_019454045.1 Zanthoxylum bungeanum
GGCGCATTTTAGCATCTCTGTTGTGATGCTGACACGTGGCACGGCGCACGTTAGCAAAGTCAACTTTTCTCAGATTCTGATTTGTGGACCAGGCGCATGTTAGCAGATTCGGCTCACGCTGGGCGTCGCAACGCGATTGATGTCTTGGCGTCGGACGCGGAAAGACTAAAATATCCCTGTCGACGCATTTTTGTCCGGTTTTGCCCCAAATTGCCTCCAGTGCTATCCAAACTTTATTTATCTGCAAAATAACAATAAACACATCAAAACATTCACAAAACTCAAGAAACAATACAAATATTAGGTTAAATGAGTTGGAATAGTGATATAATACCACTCATCAATGAGTCTATGGGGGATGTCTCCGGTCGACTGGACTTGATGAGTCCAGGAAGGTATAATTCATACGACATGTGTAATCAATGTCTACAAATTGACTCGACATGAGTCTATGGGGGATGTCCCCGGTCGACTGGACTTGATGAGTCCAGGAAGATATAAGTCATACGACATGTGTAATCCATGTCTACAACTTGACTCGTCATGAGTCCATGGGGGATGTCTCCGGTCGACTGGACTTGATGAGTCCAGGAAGGTATAATTCATACGACATGTGTAATCCATGTCTACAAATTGACTCGACATGAGTCTATGGGGGATGTCCCCGAATGGACTTGATGAGTCCAGGAAGGTATAATTCATACGACATGTGTAATCCATGTCTACAAATTGACTCGACATGAGTCTATGGGGGGATCCCCGGTCGACTGAATCAGATGAAGGTTCAGGATATAAGTCATACGACATGTGTAGTCCATGTGTATAACTTCACTCGACGTGAGTCCATGGGGGATGTCCCCGGTCGACTGAACCAGATGAAGGTTCAGGATCATCCCTCAATCCTACGAGTCAAGGAGTTAGGGGAGTCTTTAATGTCATTTGGACGAGATGAAGGTCTATGAAAGTCTTCACTCTACAGACCTGTCAAAGGTAAATTGGAGTTTTCCTTCCATATTCTACAAGACCTGACATAGATCAACATGGGTATAGTTCCTCACTTTGACAAAGGTCAGTGTGGGTTTATGGTTGAATGAAGGCTACAATTGGTAGTAATCCATGAGACGACAATCTATCCAGTCATATGGAGAATTTGATAATTTTCCAATGTCATGTCGAATGAGATCTTAAGTTAGCATCAGGCCTCATGTGTGTAATGTGACTCATGTTTCATGCTGAGTGTAGTGTCCAGTGGGAAACTCATTTGTTGTATTTTATCTAGAAGATCTTCATTTTGCCGAGACTACATCATTGTCGTATCGAGTGAGACACTCACTTGTTGTATCTTCATCTATTTCTCCTTTAGCTGACACTACATCATTGTAGTGTCGAACGGGGTAATACCTTCAATACGTGTAATCATGCAACGTTGATTGGAATCTTTAGTAGATCAACTTATCTATTTGTCGTGTCAAGTGAAATTAGGGACGAAATTTGTGGGGTGATAAGAGGTAAAAACCAATCGATGTGGGATAAGGAGAAGGTTATCTCTCCATCATGCAAGAAGACGCATAACACCTGATGCTAGAGTCCAGTCTCACCTAAGATGCCTCACCCATTCTCATCGTCCTGGTAGCCACTTGAGAATAACAGGCAATCTCCCAATGAGCAAAAAGCCAAAATGCAATGCAAGAGACCCTCGTGAAGGCCGAAAATAACGAGTCCATCAATGGCTAGATGTCGAATGAACTTCTCCGTGGGTTGAAATTAAAGAATACATCCACATAGCTCTTGGTTTCTTTGAGGAGTTGATAAATTCAGAGATTCAACATGAGCTTCCACCATTAAAGTTGCGTCGAGTCAACTAGTTAAGCAGTTTCAGAGATCAAATTCTCCTGTTGGTCTTATTTATTGACCTTATTAGCAGGACTTTGTAATCGAAGAATGCAGATCCAACATATGTTCAAATGGCAGGCACTCGAAGAATGCATAGCAATCAGTGGGCGAGTAGGGGAATATCAAAATCTATCACGAGCTGATCCGACGAACGAGAAACTCGATTCGAATGCATACAATCAAGATGAAGAATGAACAAAACCAGAAACTGAAATCCCAACGATTGAAGAAGTGAGCCCAGAAGCAGACGAATCAGAGGCGAGCCTCAACAAGCCCAACCAAGCACTAGTCTCACCCAGAATAACAGATTAAGAAGACGGCTTCGAGCGACCTACCAACAGAGCAGGGTAACTCCACGAAACCAAGGGCGAACTACGTCTAAAGAAATGAAGGTAGGGGCAGCAATCCAGGACTAAGTCAAGTTTTACAAAAAAAAAAAAAAACAAGCCTCAAATGGCCACAGATAGTAAGCTTAAAGGGCAACGGCGGGAGGTACGTCAGGATGACCGAGTGGTCTAAAGCGCAGACTCAAACTCAAGTTCTGGTCTTCGAAAGGGCGTAGGTTCAAAGGGCCTCAGTAGAGAGTTGAACACCAGTAGTTTTTTTTTTGGTGCTAATTGATTGTAAAAGAAGATATGATATGTGACCTTTAACTCTCACGCGCAGAGCCAAATTGAATCCACCAGCTACTCGAGAAAATGCCACAGAGGCGTTCTGAATACTGTTTTAGAAAACACGAGCCTTGAAGACTCCATGAAGCAGCCACGGTCACCACCTTATCGGCCAAAATAATTTGTGCAAAACCCGTCTTATTCATTCTGCCCAACACCGTTGTTGGTTACAATGGTAGGACGAGAAAAATGAACCATGAATCATGCCACTGGAACTAATAACCAGGCTGCTTATGAAGAAAGTGTTGCTGCCAAAGATAAGTGGTTCGAGTCAACAGCTGCCATTCACCACTCTTGCGAGTCCAGCCCTTACTGGCACTTGACTGCTCTTGAGAACCCTAGAGGCAGAGGCGTCTCGGCTTAAAGTCACACACAGCTTCATAGTCATGGCACCGTTGGCGACCACGTCGACTAATTGGAGGATCGTGATGGAGGTTCTGTTCGTAGCGTAAAGTTATATGTGTGCATTGCTTATTCTTCGTGCTGTTGCTCACTATCTTTCACTTGATTTTATGGGTCTCCACCGAGCCAAGAATCACCTTCAAAAGTGTTCTGTTCGAGAATTTTGAAGTACTAGTGGGGAATGATGAATTCTGGGTTGCAACAGACATGTTGTCCACGGTGATATCATATCGATCTACGAAAGTTATCCACGCATTGGAGGGATCGAGTAATTCGGTCGACTAAGAGAGTGAACATGTCGTTTGGTTCAACTCATGACAGTTTTACATATGTTCAGTGTTATAGATTATATTCAGTTTTACTCATTGAATAATGTCCACTGGAGAAGATGTCAAACCTTCAGTGCCCTAAGGAGCAGACGACATGTTACCAATGTCGTTTGGAGGAGATGTCTATGTCGTCTGAGGGGGATGATAAATCATACACATCATCTGGAAGAAAAATAATGTTCTTCGTCGTTTGATGAATATGTTGATCTTAGAAAGTAGTGTGGAGTTGAAAACGACTACCCTATTATGTTCTTTGAGGGAGATAACAATCAACCGAGGTAGTATGAAGTTATTGGCAATCCATTTTAATATCTAGGTAATTATGCTATGTTTTATCTAATGGCACCTCAATCAAACTAAGTCTTCTTCCATCTCACGTTGGATGGGATCTTAAGCGGGTGTCGAAGCTCATTATGTGAGGTGTCGAGAAGAATCGTTAGCAAGCGACAAGCTACATAAAGTAATCAATTGGGACAAAGCACCCCTAACAATTTATATACCAGACATTGTGAATATCGACTGAGCCATTCAAAATCATTACCTAGTTGTAAAGTTTTGTGTCGACTTGGACGTTCACATCATACTATAAATTGTAATACCAATCACGACATTTATTACAAGTCCCAATGCTTTCTAATGTCGACTAGGACACCCATAATAACTATCAAGCTATATAATGTAGTATTGACTGGGACATCCATACAAGTCTCAAACTATGACACCTATTATAAGTCTCATGCCTTTCTTATGTCGATCATGACTTTATAAAAAAAAAATACAAGCCATACCTGGTAGTGTTGACCGGGATGTCTTTGCCAAATCTTCATTTGGGTATTGTCGACTGGGACAGTTCTCCTTAAGCCACGTACATCGCTTCATCATATGAGGTGAATGATAAAAAGATTGATTTCATTGAAATGACGAGTCTTGTTCCTGATGCAGGTCCAAGAGACTAGTCGGATTGAGTCAAAAATTATTGACAGTTTATTAATGCATTCTGGAGGGAATGAGAATCTTCTTATCGTCGTCTGAAGAAGATAACACTTCTTTCATGTAGTCCGGAAATGATGGCAATCATCTTATATAGTTTATTGGTTGATTGGAGTATGGCTGGGGATTACGAGGATATTCTCTGGTCGACTGGTGGAAGTGTATAGAATGAACCAAATGTTGGTTCACTGGTAGTCTGGCACTGGGTAGGCTAGAGAGAATCACTCTTTCCAACTCTTGTTTTCCCACACGCATGGAGGAGGTAACTTGTTGTGATCGGTCGGCTGGAGAATCGTTGTGGCTTTTCTGGTGATTGAGTGGATGAATTTCCATTTGCCATATTCTTGAATGCTCCTAATGGATTGGATCAAATGGTAGGATTGTTGGAGTGAGCGAGTGACCCGTAGGGAGGTTGAAGGTATGTGCTCTGGTGTTTGTAATCATTTTTGGATGATGTCTAATTAAGTGATCATGAAATCTAGTGTTCGCTCGTTGCGTGACGCCATACGGATGGGGGCATTTGGAATGATTGTAGATGGAGAAATCCTTGTATGCCACGAATCGCTAGGGCCCCACGGTGGGCGCCAAATTGTAGAAACTGATTTTCGCTCCAGGTCTACAATTGAGATTTTGGATAGGGGCACTGGCGATCCTGCAAAACAAAGAATGCAGAGTGAGCGGGAGTACTGCCCACCAGTGTGGTGGGTGCCGGGGGCACTCCGACGCCCAAGTCAGTAAATGAACAAAGGTAGTAATAGATGGAAGGTCAAGGTTAGATGCTACCTTGAACTCCGTTGAATGCCGTGAGGGCGGTAAGTGGCAGGAGTGGCGAGCTTGAGAATGTCCCAAAGCTATGGGTATGAGAGCTAGAAGTTGGATCACCTTCCTCTTGGAGTCATGTTCCTTAAATATCCATGGTATAGTAACGTGTGCCTTTATTGATTGTCTTTTGATTATTTGCCCGTTTAGAACATGGTAACAGTCAACTTAATGAAGTGCCATTACCGCTTGCAGGTTGGAACGGATGGCTTGTGGGTGGCATTAATGAGCCTGGGCGCTACGTGGCTCCTCATTGGGCTTGGGCTTATGAATCTCTAGGCCACTATTCACTTTAATCATCGGGCTTCCTTCTGAGGTAGAAACTTGGGCATGGAGTAAAAGGACAAAATTGCCCTTGGCCCAAATTTGGCCCGTACAGTACATACAAATTATATACAACAGTGTGCTTAGCACGACTCATGACATAAACATAAACGACTTGGTTTTAAGATATCTACGACACTTCCTAGGACTCTAGGCTGGCTGACTGCAACTTGAGTGATCTGTCGTCTCGAGCATAACTTTCAAAAGTCTTGAATGGTTGACCGACCTGGTTACCAACCTGCAAAACTAACAAACTATTTTGGTGTGAGTTATAAAACTCAGTAAGTACTTATACTCATACTATAAAAGACAAAAATAAATCTTTAAATAATATATAATCTTATATATATAAAAAAGTTTGTCAGAAAACCTTTAAAATATTGTGTTGATATGCGTGGAAGGATATAATTGTATGGTCATTGAAAAACGACACAGATATACAAATTTAGAACTTCAAAGAACTGTACACCATTTATATACAAAGTCCTCTGAAAATACTCGCATATACTGATCTAGAAACTGAATTCATAAGGAATGCATAATACAAAATCGAAACTTTTAAGAAAAATATAATATGGAACTGTATTATCCAAATCATTTGAATTATGAAGTTAAACTCTTTTATCATATATCAGAAAATGAGACATATTTGAATATCATTAGATTGGAAAGTTTAAGACTTTCTTTAGTAATAAATCAACTATTAATCTTTATACGAAAAACCTTTCAAACGTTCAAACTCAAGTTACATATATTTACATATACGAATTCAGAAAATATAACTTGTACATAACCTCAAATCCTATACATAACAATCTAACACATATAACTTCAAA
Source organism: Zanthoxylum bungeanum (assembly GCA_019454045.1). NCBI lineage: Eukaryota > Viridiplantae > Streptophyta > Magnoliopsida > Sapindales > Rutaceae > Zanthoxylum > Zanthoxylum bungeanum. The sequence goes on from SKCR01046487.1 coordinate 6,265, forward strand.
AAGCTTACTTATACTTATGCATATGCCGATAATATTTTAAACATTGGAGTTTTCAAGTATACCTTCCACATATAAACCTTCAAGAAATGCATACATGTACAAACCTAAGATTTTAACTCATTTAAGACCTTTAAAATATTGTATAACCGACAACTGAGACATACACGATTTTTAGAAATCAAAAGTCATCGTATAGCGAGATAAAAGTCAGAACGTCCGAAGAATACATGACCAAGTCACAAATAGATATATGTAATAGTTTATAAAATGCTCATACATAACTCTTGAATGATAAACTTAATTAATGTTTTTGGAAATCAAGTATATATTTTTTACACACAAACACACATCAGAACTTGACAACAAATAATACGTCAAAAACTTATTGTATAAATTACTTACCTAGCTTCACAAATACTCTCGATCTTAACCAGATTTGTCAAAACAAATTACGGAATACCGTTGGAATTGATATTTTGCAGAATTTCAACTTAACTTTTATAAACTTTTGGATATTCCCGGAACACCTAAATCAAGTCTAATTTTAAAAATTTTAATTTCATTACTTTTAGAACATTATACACTATAAATCCATAACATCAAATTCATTTTTCGGCTTAAAATCATAATATCATCCGAAAAGTATGAAAACTTTACGAATGGATTCATAAATTTTTGGATATTTCATGTTTCTCCCAAAATAATTCTAATATCCTTAATACATCATTATACACTGTTCTAAATCAAACAGTTAGCTTAAACCCTCAAATTACGTATTTTCAGAAAATCTTTCAAAAAAATTTCCGAAAATGATACGAAAGAATCTTGAACTCTCCAGATCTTTCCAAAATCATTCAAATATTATTATATCATCATAAATAATTCATATCTATCATTACATTTACATGGTCATCGAAATGTGTAAAATCAAAATTTACCGAAAACATTCATATTGTCACGGACGGATCCTGAATATTCTGATTTCGATCAAATTCAATTTATTACATATAATACATCCATTCATACATAATTGACTATATTCATGGCAATTCAATATCAAACGAAAATATAGGAAATATCCGTACAAATTTGGTACGTATCTGATTACACCCAAAATAATGAATTTTTATCGAGACATCTTTCAGAGATTTCGAGGGTACCAATGGATTCAAAATGTGTCCACGAACGCGCTGGAACTGTTAGAATATCGATTGGAGGTTTTGGGATTCGTGGGGCCCACTAAAGTTCGATTTTATCTTTATCTCAAAAAAATATGAGAATTAATTGAATTCCTGGGTTGAAAGTCTCATAGTGTTCGTCGGGGGCTTAGATTTGATAGATGCTCATTCTGTGCGGTCGAGAAACTAAGTCGGATCGGACCCGACAAAATGAGTTTTTTCTCCTCATTTATGTCGATTCTAACCGCCACATGGTGTGTTCTGTCCACCCACCAACTCTTCGTCTAGCCAAGGTGTCGCGATTGGCCGGCGATGGCTAGAATGCCAGCCACTGGTTAGCTTCTCTACAGATGGAAGGGAACAGATTTTTAGTCCATTTTGGAATTATGGTAAACTTCTGGGTTTATATAATAAATTTTCTGAAATTTGCATTCAGGTCCCCGCGAAATTACAAATAGGTCACACACACTATACTGCTTTGATAATTTATATTTTTAGGCTCTTTGATGAGTGGTAAAACTATCACTATTTCTCACTCATTTAACCTAATATTTTGTATAGTTTCTTGAGTTTTGTGAATGTTTTGATATGTTTTGTGTTATTTTGTAGATAAATAAAGTTTCAGGACATTCTGGAGGTGATTTGGAGCAAAACAGTGAAAATTGGCGAAAAATGACATTTTGGTAATTTCCAGCGTCGCGACGCCAAGACATTCAGCGTCGCGACGCCCAGTGTGCGCCGAATCTGCTAAGGTACGCCGGGTCAACGGATTAGAAGTTGAGAAGTTTGACTTTACTAACGTGCGCTGTGCCATGTGTCACAATCACAACCAATCTGCTAACATGCGCCGTGCCACGTGTCATCATCATATGCTGCCGACACTCAGACTTGACACGTTTCGCCTCGTCATCAGCCATGTCAGCGGTCAACGAGTCAACTTTGCCATGTGTCACGCCACGTCATCAGCCACGTCACTTGGTCAACATAGTCAACTTGCCTCGTCAGCATCAGCCAATACAGCGTGACACGTGTCGCCACATGTCACAATCCTATTGTGCCGACAATTGCAACGCCGCATCATCGCCACGTCAGCGCCACGTCATCATTACGTCATCAATGACGTCATCACAATAATTGAGTCTTAGCCGCCTTGCCACGTGTCGCGTGAACAGTCAGCCGCCTTGTCACGTGTCGCCTACTCGGCGTGCCACGTCGAACTATTCCAGCGTCGCGACGCTGGAACCAAATTTTCCTATAAATTCAGCGCGAAATTTCAGATTTTGGGACCAATTTTTCTCTCTTCTATTCCGTGTAAAGAGAGATTTTCTCTCTCTAGAATTTTTAGTTTTTAATTTTTTTACTTTTGTAATTAATTTTTAATTACGTTTTGTAATAATATTAATTTACTTTCTTTACTTTTTACAGTTTTTACTATTTACCATGAGGAGGTAATTTCCCCAGCTAGGGTGAAAGGTAATTCTTTTACTGTTACTATTTAGATTAATCTCCCTTAAAAATAATATATTTACTATTTAAAATACTGATTAATAAAGGATACCGCTATATTGGTCGGTTGGCAATTCAATTTAATCTGGTTTAAACCTGACTAATAAAGGAAACCGCTATATTGGTCGGTTGGTAAATTTATTTTCTGTTGGTTTAAACCTGATTAATCAAGGATACCGCCAGATTGGTCGGTTGGTAAATTTATTTTGGTACCGCCTTTATGGCTGGATTATGGACAAAAATTACCACCTATATGGCTGGTTGGACTTAATTTGACTTAATCAGGATACCGCCAGATTGGTCGGTTGGTAAAATATTATCACAAGTTTATATATTATTTTACTGGGAGATATCTAAATAAGTAGTAGTAGAAATAATCCTTTTACCTTAGCATTCTATTTTATTTTACTTTAAGCTTTTACTTTACTGCAATTACTTTTCAGCACTGTTACTTATGGCTTTTACTTTTAAGTTTTCATTATCCCAGCTATGTGTCATAACTAAGTTAGTTATCTAGGGTTGTGATGAATTTCAATATCACGGGTTTATAAGGGGTTAGATTATAATTTGGGTAATATAAAGATTTATTTATTGAGTCTTAATCCTAATGCCTTTTTATTAATTGGCCACTAATAAAATTGATAAGGTAAACTTAAAATGAACTAGACATAGGGATTTAAGTTTAAGACCTTAGACTCAATAACCCACGATCTTCCTTAAGGATAGATAACCCTTTAATAGATTTCCTTACAGGATAGGAATATACCTGTCGGGCGGGGGTAGCCATAATTGGAACTTAATCTTAATGAATCTAGGTAATTTGGTTGACATAGACATATGGTTCAATTGGATTATACTAGGTATTTGTAATTGACCATCGGAAGAGGTTTTTACATAAATTAGTGTTCCAGGTTAATAAATCAATATATTACCCAACTATAAGATAATTACTTCATCTTTAATAATATTGGAATAAATCACAACCCTAGATAGTTTTTAATATTGAATTTTCTTAAAATCTACATTCGAACAATTTTATTTACTTGTCTTTAAATTTAGAATCGTAGCTATTTCAAATCAATTAAACAACCTGTTAGATACTAGTAATCATTTAACCTCATAAAATTAATAACTTAAGTATTAAGTCCTTGTGGGATCGATACTTTTTATACTACTTGAACGATACGTACGCTTGCGTTATACGTGTGTGTTTACGCCGGTCAAGTTTTTGGCGCCGTTGCCGGGGACTTATTTATCTTTTATTATTAGTTTAGGGGTTAGATACTTTTACTTGTATCTAATTTCTTTTTACTTATTGCTTTTGTTTTCTTGTGTTTCAGGTTCTCAGAAACCTCATGAGACGAACCAGAAGCTTTGAACTTCGACCGCTTGACCCAGAAATTGAAAGAACCATCAGACAGTTGAGAAGGGAAAGGCGAGAAGGCCAAGAAGCCTTAGTCAACATGGAACCTGAACCTTTGGAGGTTGCACCACCAATTCCCATTCGAGACAGAACCATTCCGGTGGTAGATGACCTCATTTCCTGTATTGTACTTCCTCCTTTACCAGAAAATGCGGGTGACATCAAAACTTGCATTCAAATGATTCAGCAGACAGTTCAGTTTGGGGGAAATGCAACTGAAGATCCTAATGCCCACATCAGCAACTTCCTGGAAGTTTGCAGCACGTTCAATGTTTTCAAAGCTATGAAATTTCCGAGCAATGAAAAGGAAGAAGAAGAATGCTTCAGAGTTGATGTTATTGATAATATCATTCAGAATACTGAGCCAAATCCCACGGATACACTTGAAGCTTGCATCACCAATATGACTGACAACGAGCTAGATGCTGAAATCCTGGAATGTATTAACTACCTTGACAAACCATTTCGATTCAAAGCAACACCACCAGTTGAAAGATTGGAACTGCCAAAGAAAGATCAAATCAAGCCTTCGATTGAAGAACCACCACAGCTGGAACTAAAGTTACTTCCGAGCCATCTCAGGTATGCATTTCTTGGAAACTCTTCTGAATTACCTGTTATTATTTCTTCTTCTCTAACATTGGATCAGGACGAAAAGCTACTGAGAGTATTACGAGAGCACAAAAGAGCCATTGGCTGGACTATAGCAGACATTCGAGGCATTAGTCCATCATTTTGCATGCACAAGATTCTGATGAATGATGAATACAAACCCACAGTGGAGCATCAACGGAGACTCAATCCAATCATGAAGGAAGTTGTGAAGAAAGAAATCATCAAATGGTTGGATGCTGGCATCATTTACCCCATCTCAGATAGCACTTGGGTAAGTCCTATGCAGCGTGTACCAAAGAAATGAGGAATTACTGTGGTCACCAATGAAAAGAACGAGCTGATCCCAACAAGAACGGTGACTGGATGGAGAGTATGCATGGACTACAGGAAACTTAACAAAGCCACGAGGAAGGACCATTTTCCGCTAACATTTATTGACCAGATGTTAGATAGGCTGCAGGCATGACATGAGTTTATTGCTTTCTGGACGGATATTCAGGGTACAATCAGATTGCCATCGCACCAGAAGACCAGGAGAAAACTACCTTTACATGTCCCTATGGTACTTTTGCTTTCCGCAGGATGCCATTTGGATTATGTAATGCTCCTGCTACATTTCAGCGTTGCATGATGGCCATCTTCTCAGACATGCTGGAGCAGAGTATGGAGGTTTTTATGGATGATTTTTCTGTGTTTGAGATTCTTTTAACCATTGTTTGCAAAATTTGGAACAGGTATTACAAAGGTGCGAAGATACAAACTTGGTACTCAACTGGGAGAAATGCCATTTCATGGTGCAAGAATGCATTGTTCTTGGACACCGGATCTCACAAAAGGGAATCGAGGTAGACAAAGCAAAGATCGAGACAATTGAGAAACTACCTCCACCAACATCTGTTAAAGGGATTCGGAGTTTTCTTGGACATGCAGGTTTTTACAGGAGATTTATCAAAGACTTTTCCAAGATTGCCAAACCTCTTTGCAATCTTCTGGAAAAGGATGTGCCTTTCAACTTCACCAAAGAATGCCAGGAAGCTTTCGAGATCTTAAAACAGAAGCTGATTTCTGCCCCCATCATAGTAGCACCAGATTGGACCCTTCCATTCGAGGTAATGTGTGATGCTAGTGATTTTGCTGTAGGTGCAGTTTTGGGACAACGCAAAGCAAAGATTTTCCACACCATTTACTACTCCAGCAGAACTTTGAATGAAGCTCAACTCAACTACACAACCACTGAAAAAGAGTTACTCGCAGTTGTGTACGCTTTTGATAAATTCTGCTCATATCTGTTGGGTCCCAAAGTGGTGGTCTACATAGATCATTCAGCAATCAAATATCTGATCACAAAGAAAGATGCCAAACCCAGATTGATCCGTTGGATACTTCTTCTGCAAGAATTCGACGTGGAGATTCGAGACAGGAAAGGAACAGAAAACCAGGTGGCAGATCACTTATCAAGGCTCGAGAATGGAGAAACAGCTGGCAAAGAATTATCAATCAAAGAAACTTTTCCAGATGAACAGCTGTTTGCCATGAAACAACAGGAAGTCCCTTGGTATGCTGACTATGTCAACTACATTGTGTCAGGAAAATGACCGTTGGAATGGACAACTCAGCAACGGAAAAAGTTCTTCAAAGAAGTTAAGCACTATGTCTGGGATGAGCCGTACCTGTTCAAACGATGTGCTGATCAATTATTGAGACGGTGTGTTCCACAGGAGGAGGTCAACAGTGTTTTGAAACACTGTCATTCATCACCATACGGCGGACACTTTAGCGGAAACAAAACTGCAGCCAAAGTCCTTCAATCAGGTTTGTTCTGGCCCACACTTTTAAAGATGCTTATCTTTTTGCTTTTCAATATGACAGGTGCCAGAGAACGGGGAATATTTCGAAGAGAAACGAAGGACCGTTGTAAAATATTCTGGAAGTATAGATATTCGATGTATGGGGTATTGATTTCATGGGACCCTTTGTTCCATCATTTGGAAACCTGTACATCATGGTTGTTGTAGACTACGTCTCCAAATGGGTTGAAGCAATTGCACTGCCATCCAATGATTCAAAAGTGGTGATCAAATTCCTGAAAAAGAACATTTTCACTCGATTCGGAACACCTCGAGCAATTATCAGCGATGGTGGCTCACATTTCTGCAACAGATACTTTGATGCACTCATATCCAAATATGGAGTTACTCACAAGATTGCCACTGCTTACCATCCACAGTCAAATGGACAGGTTGAGGTTTCAAACAGGGAGATCAAGAGAATCTTAGAAAGAACCGTTGGATCAACAAGGAGGGACTGGTCTACAAAACTAGATGATACATTATGGGTCTACTGAACAGCTTACAAGACACCCATTGGTATGTCACCATATCGATTGGTGTTTGGGAAAGCATGCCATCTGCCAGTTGAGCTTGAACACAAGGCGTACTGGGCACTGAAGAAGTTGAATCTTGACTCACAAGCTGCAGGAGAGAAAAGACTTCACCAACTCAATGAATTGGAGGAATTTCGCCTACAGGCTTATGACAATGTCAAATTATACAAGGAAAAGACCAAAAAATGGCATGACCGAAAAATAGTGCACAGACAGTTGGAACCAAGGCAGCAGGTGTTGTTGTACAACTCGAGATTGAAACTTTTCCCTGGAAAGTTGAAATCTAGGTGGTCTGGACCATTTGTGATCACTCAGGTTTTACCATATGGAGCTGTTGAGTTACTGGATCCCAATACCAACAACACATTCAAAGTTAACAGTCAGCGTGTCAAGCACTACTGGGGAGAATCATTTGAGCGACAAAAAGAAAGTGTCACACTTTCAGAGCCAGCATAAACGTTCGAGCAGTCACGTCTAGCTGACGACTTTAAACTTAGCACAAGCAGAGAGGCAACCCATGCAATTTTTGTATATATTGTGATTTGGTGTGATTTAATTTTGTGTGTTTAGTTTTTCAGATTAAGTCATTTCTCGGGAATCTGACTCAAAAAGACATTGTTTGCCAATTTATAAGAAAATTGGATGGGAAGCTTGTCCCTGACGCATAGACGTCAATCAAGCCGCTACTTTTCTTGTAATTATTATATCTCTTTGTCTTTTCCTAATAATTGTGATTTTTTTGTTATTTTCTTTTATTTCCTCCGACAGGATCCAGATCTTTTTGACTATCACGATCTATTTTACTATTTTGCTACTGATCGTCCTTTGGAAGATACTTGTACTATTTTTACTCACCATTTTCAGATATTATAAATCCAACTCATCATTGCACTTTTGAAGACATCCAGAGTAAAAAATGGAAGCCACTTCAAGAAGACGAGTTGAAAACATTTGTGTGTTTTGCAGTAGTACTGTTGGTACTAAACCACAATACATAGAAGCGGCACAGGAATTGGGTCGAGTCTTAGCTGCAAGGAATATGCACTTAATATATGGCGGAGGTAATCTCGGACTTATGGGGATCGTTTCAAATGCCGCACAGGAAAGAGGTAGTCACGTTTTGGGAATCATCCCAAAACCCTTGGCAGAGGCAAATCTTATTGAACCATCAAACGGAGAGGAATTAATCGTGCCAGGTATGTCTGAACGACTGGTAGAAATGATTAACCGTGCTGATGCTTTTATTGCTTTGCCAGGTGGCTTGGGCACATTGGAGGAAATTTTTATTGTACTATCTTGGGCGAACCTGAACATACACCAGAAACCAATTGGGCTGTATAACGTTGATGGGTTTTACGATTTTCTTTGTGTGTTTCTTGATGATGCTCGAAGAAATGGGTTCGTGTCAAAACCTTTAAAAGAACTCATATTTACTGCCAGAACTGCTCCAGATCTAATTGACCAACTCACAGCCTATGAACCAAAAGTTGACCATATCATTTCAAAGATAAATTGGTCCGAGGACGATCGTGGTAAGAGGCGTAGAATTAATCTGGATCTTAACCTTTAATTTTTCTGTAAAATTTCAGCTAATCAGGTACTCTCTTCTAAACTCTTCTTCTACTTTTTAAGACATTGGGGACAATGTCTCATTTAGGTTTGGGGGAGGGAATTAGTTGATTAGTACCTTGCTTTTAATTTGAATGTTGTTTTTATTTTTAGTCCAAAATTTTCGAAAAATACAAAAAAAAATTGAAAAATTGAAAAAATTACAAAAATATTTTACATTTTTGTGTTTTTATTTTAACTAAAAAGGTAAAATTGGTAAGAAATAGCCGAGTAAGGAGTTTCCACTCTTGAGACGTATTTCAAACCATTTATTTCGAAACAAGTTAACTTTTGTTTATTTCCTTTTAAATTATTTAATTTGTTAATTCTCCATAATACTGACTAAAATGGATCTTCATATGCTCATTTGACATGTATTATCAACATACATAGAAACATACGGACATGAGCTAAAATTGAAAAGTTTGTAATATTCAGTACTCTAGTTTAATTGGAGGAAGCATCTAAAAAGTGATGGAATAAAAAAAAATCTGAGATCCGAGTTATTAAGTCTGTAAGGGTGTTTTAATACCTAGTGCCCTAAAACCAACTGTTTGGGAGTCATTGGCCCAAAGCTCGCTACATAGATCAAAGATGCTGCAAAAAAATATATTTATATCTGAAGTCTGGGTAATTAAGTCCGTAGGGGTGTCTTAACACATGGTGCCTTAAAGCCAACTGGTTTGGGAGCCACCGACTCAAAGCTCGCTACATAGACGGAAGGTATTGTATATAAATAAAAAGTCAAAATTCAGAAAAAGCAAAAAAAAATCAGAAAAAATTATTCCATTGCTACAACAAGGTGTGAAATCTGATAGAACTTTAGGACAAAAATATTACTCTCTTATCAACTGCACTTATAACTGTTGTGGGCAAAAATGAGTTCTTTAATACTTTGTTGGCTGTGTATATGAAGAATGGTAAATATAATCGGAGAATTTACTTATTCGGTAATTTAGAAAGAAACAAAACAACTAGTAACTTGGAGTAGAAGTTTCACTTGAATAGTCATTAACTTCTTTTATTCTATTTTCGCTTGTCTTTTTGCTTTTGTGTGCATTAGTTTTAATACCTTTTTACTTTTGTAAAATGTTTGTGGGTATCATTGTTGTAAACCCTCACGAGACTACAACTCGTCCACTAGGGACACCTAGGGGTTTAAAGGCTTGTTGCATATGCTAAATGCAACCGTGATCCCTACGAAAGTGGCTTAGTTAATTTTATTTTTTATTTTATGTTTTGCTCGAGGACTAGCAAAATGTTAGGTTTGGGGATGTGATGAGTGGTAAAACTATCACTATTTCCCACTCATTTAACCTAATATTTTGTATAGTTTTCTTGAGTTTGTGAATGTTTTGATATGTTTTGTGTTATTTTGTAGATAAATAAAGTTTCAGGACATTCTGGAGGTGATTTGGAGCAAAACAGTGAAAATTGGCGAAAAATGACATTTTGGTAATTTTCAGCGTCGCGACGCCAAGACATTCAGCGTCGCGACGCCCAGTGTGCGCCGAATCTGCTAACGTGCGCCGGGTCAACAGATTAGAAGTTGAGAAGTTTGACTTTACTAACGTGCGACGTGCCACGTGTCACCATCACAACCAATCTGCTAACATGCGCCGTGCCACGTGTCATCATCATATGCTGCCGACACTCAGACTTGACACGTGTCGCCTCGTCATCAGCCATGTCAGCGGTCAACGAGTCAACTTCACCATGTCATCAGCCACGTCATCAGCCACGTCACTTGGTCAACATAGTCAACTTGCCTCGTCAGCATCAGCCAATCAAAGCGTGACAAATGTCATAATCCTATTGTGCCGACAATTGCAACGCTGCGTCATCGCCACGTCAGCGCCACGTCATCATTACGTCATCAATGACGTCATCACAATAATTGAGTCTTAGCCGCCTTGCCACGTGTCGCGTGAACAGTCAGCCGCCTTGTCACGTGTCGCCTCCTCAGCGTGCCACGTCGAACTATTCCAGCGTCGCGACGCTGGAACCAAATTTCCTATAAATTCAGCGCGAAATTTCAGATTTTGGGACCAATTTCTCTCGCTTCTATTCCGTGTAAAGAGAGATTTTCTCTCTCTAGAATTTTTAGTTTTTAATTTTTTTACTTTTGTAATAATTTTTAATTACGTTTTGTAATAATATTAATTTACTTTCTTTACGTTTTACAGTTTTTACTATTTACCATGAGGAGGTAATTTCCCCAGCTATGGTGAAAGGTAATTCTTTTACTGTTACTATTTAGATTAATCTCCCTTAAAAATAATATATTTACTATTTAAAAATACTAATAATAAGGATATCGCTATATTGGTCGGTTGGCAATTCAATTTAATCTGGTTTAAACCTGACTATAAAGGAAACCGCTATATTGGTCGGTGGTAAATTTATTTTCTGTTGGTTTAAACCTGATTAATCAAGGATACCGCCAGATTGGTCGGTTGGTAAATTTATTTTGGTACCGCCTTTATGGCTGGATTATGGACAAAATTACCACCTATATGGCTGGTTGGACTTAATTTGACTTAATCAGGATACCGCCAGATTAGTCGGTTGGTAAAATATTATCACAAGTTTATATATATTTTACTGGGAGATATCTAAATAAGTAGTAGTAGAAATAATTCCTTTTACCTTAGCATTCTATTTTATTTTACTTTAAGCTTTTACTTTACTGCAATTACTTTTCAGCACTGTTACTTATGGCTTTTACTTTTAAGTTTTCATTATCCCTAGCTATGTGTCATAACTAAGTTAGTTATCTAGGGTTGTGATGAATTTCAATATCACGGGTTTATAAGGGGTTAGATTATAATTTGGGTAATTAAAGATTTATTTATTGAGTCTTAATCCTAATGTCTTTTTATTAATTGGCCACTAATAAAATTGATAAGGTAAACTTAAAATGAACTAGACATAGGGATTTTAAGTTTAAGACCTTAGACTCAATAACCCACGATCTTCCTTAAGGATAGATAACCCTTTAATAGATTTCCTTACAGGATAGAAATATACCTGTCGGGCGGGGGTAGCCATAATTGGAACTTAATCTTAATGAATCTAGGTAATTTGGTTGACATAGACATATGGTTCAATTGGATTATACTAGGTATTTGTAATTGACCATCGGAAGAGGTTTTTACATAAATTAGTGTTTCAGGTTAATAAATCAATATATTACCCAACTATAAGATAATTACTTCATCTTTAATTAATATTGGAATAAATCACAACCCTAGATAGTTTTTAATATTGAATTTTCTTAAAATCTACCTTCGAACAATTTTATTTACTTGTCTTTAAATTTAGAATCGTAGCTATTTCAAATCAATTAAACAACCTGTTAGATACTAGTAATCATTTAACCTCATAAAATTAATAACTTAAGTATTAAGTCCTCGTGGGATCGATACTTTTTATACTACTTGAACGATACGTACGCTTGCGTTATACGTGTGTGTTTACGCCGGTCACTCTTCCGATACAAACTTTGAAAAATATTCAACACGAAAATTGTTCGCCTCGGAAAAATATTTCAGATGGGTCTAGAATTAGCTCAATTATGGTTCGTTTTCTATTTTTATTACCAAAATAACAAACTTTCTCATATTAAATAAATAAAAAATTTACATAATCGGTTCTCAAAATCACGCGCTTTCCAATACAATAAAACTCCATTTTAAAATATTTCAACCTATTTTTCGAAATCATTTTGTTCGACATAACATAATACATGTACTTTTTGTTCTGAGACCTTAAATTCGATCCGAAAACCTTCCAGAAATTTTTTTGAAAATTGGAGATATTACAAGGATCTCATAACTTATTAAATTACGAGACAACGAGACATTTTCTTTTTTGTTCTTTTAGTCCGACATAACATAATACATGTACTTTTTCGTTGTTCCATAACTTAATAAGTTGTAAGATCCATATATATATATAATAAATGATCACTAATTATATGTATGTATGTATGTATGTTTGTATGTATATATGTGTATAAAAGATCATTGCTGGAGTGGGGGTATATTTGTATAACTAATTACAAAAAAGGTAGTACGAGGATCTTCAAAATTAGAGTTTTTTTAACTGGCAATTGCAAGCTGTAAAGTCATATTATATGGTTGCTGATCTTTCTGATCCCAACATTTCATAGATTTCATAATATTTATCGAGACAGACTCATCCCCACGTCTCAAATGCCTCAACCTTTCACACTAGCTGGAAACTGATGTTGTATTACTATTTAGTTTTCTAATATTGAACTTTAATTGAGCAAAATATAAACCCGGTTCGAATTCAGATAATGTATTTTTTTATCAGAGTCTGGAACAATCGGGGTTTTACTTATTCTGTTTGAACTCGGATCAGATGATTTGACGGTAGGATTTCCAACATTTAAAAAAAAAAATTGCAAACCGTAATCTTCATTTAGGCCATGTTAATTACTCAATTTTAATTTTTTTTTCTTTTAAAAAGATAAGAGAATCTATCTAAACGATGCGTGCCAACCCAAAATTGCAAACTCTAATTATTTTTTTTTAAATCACCATTTTTGTCCAAATTGATCGGTTTTTAATAACATATTATAAATTTCCTGGATATATGGTATAGCTTGAATTTTTGAATCTATAACCAATTGAGTTTGTTTTCAAATATTTGAAAGAAATTTTTTTACAGAAAAAATACACATGAGGGTTTAAAAAAAAAAAAAAAGAAGACGCCTTGCCATCCAACTAGTGATTGATGGATCAAAGTTAGTACTTTTACCAAACACTGTTTACTATTTCATCAACAATTAGTCATTATTGATTTTTACAAAAAAAATGATAGATAATAGATACCCTTCATTTCGACTAACGAGGGAATAGAAAATTATTTCATTAATAAATCAGAATTTTCTATAATTTATAAAATAAGTTTTAACAAATTTTCATACTACCTCCGCTTACCACTTAGTGGTTGCGCCACTGTTTCCGTGCGTAGTTGGATACTTAGCAATTTAAGCAGCAATTAATCGTCGATTGCTACCGGACTAATCTGAATTGACTGAAAATTATCAATAGGCGATTTCTAATTTTTGTCTGATTTACATAATACTCATATTCTTCTTCTTTTCCTCATTTTTCTTATTTTTCTTTAGAGATTTTAGTCATCTCTCTCAACTTTATGATTGTTTAATCCTTTATTTTTAAATGAATGATTTTTAGTGATTTTTGAAGGATATTGAGAAATTAGTTTTAAATTTTTTATTATCAATCATCAAAATGTCAATTTTACATTTTCCAATTAATTTCCGATTAATCCCCGAATATTTCTAATTAATCGAAAAATCTCTCAAATTAATATTAAAATAACTTACTATCGATTTCTGATTAAAATACCAGGTTAGATATTTAAGTTCATATAACAAGCTAAAATTGCTTTTGGGTGAAATATTCAAGAGAAAAAAAAAAATGCAAACTCTATTCTTTCTTCTCCAATATGGATGTCCAAATTACTCGGTTTACATAATATAAATTTCGAGTTAGTGCTTTTACTGAACACTTTTAACTATTATTTATTTAATAGAATTTTATCATTTTAATATTGTTAAATATGTAATAACAACGACTCCAATATTAAAATAAATAAATTTTCTGCTATGCATTATGTAATTATCAATAATTAGTCATCATATTATCCATTATTTAAAGTTTTAGATGTGATGCATTCATTATTATTTTTTTAATTACAAAATCAAGAGCATTTTTTAAATAAATTTATACATTCAAGAATGATTATCCAAGTGAAACTTCAAATTACATATATGAAATTATCCCATGAAATATACAACAGTGGTTCATATTTGTGTATGGTACTTCAATTTATTATTATTATTTGTTTATAATTTTTAAATTACATCAAAAAATAAAAAAGAAGATGAAATCTTGCAAAAGTAGTAGGTATATTGTGTTATGGTGTGCCCAATGAACGTGGCTTGGTGGTGTAGGGTTCATGATCTTACTTTGAGGTCCTGTGTTCGAATTCAGGAAGTGTGTTTCTTATAAGAGCCTGATACAGTCGAGAGTTTTACCTTCTCTGTTTCAGCCGAAAGGAGACGGTGAGATTTTCAATGATTTCTATATATATATAAAACACAATAGTTTGTCATTAATGTATTCAAATGTCTATGTTAGCTCAGATCCTTTCATATAATCTAATGATAGAAACATAATCATTTCATTATAAAATCTCTTTCAAAATGACAATTGTAAGTTACCAAACAAATCAAATATTTTTTGTTTCAAATCTCTCTGAAAATTAACAAACAAATCATAAAATAAAATCATTTCATTATAAAATCTCTCTGAAAATGACAATAGTAGATCATGTGATAAATTCTGTAAAACTAGGCCGTAGGTACATGCAATATCTAGTGTGTGTATATATATATATATACTAGTTTTTGCCCGTGCCTATGGCACGGTGTTACAGTATTTGGCCCGTGCATATGGCACGGTGTTACAGTATTTGCTCGTGCCTACGGCACGGTGTTACATAATTAAATGATTTTATTTTTTAATTAAATGATACCCGTGCCTACGGCATGATGTTACAGTATTTGGCCATGCCTACGACACAATGTTACGGTATTTGCCCGTGCCTACGGCACGGTGTTACAGAATTAAATGATTTTATTTTAACTTTCTATTTTTTAATTTGAAATTTTGAATTTTTTGACCATTTTCATCAATCATTTCACTCTCTTTCCTCCAATTACCAATGAAATGATCTTGGCCGTCAATTAAACCACATAAAGAGAGCCGTTGGATACACTCTCTTTCCTCCAACATCATTCTCCTTTATTATATAGATTGTGTTATGGACACAGTGAGAAATATTTGGAGTTCATAAAAAAATAAATTAAATAGTGCAAAAATTGGTTAATTCTGTAAGGTTCCTATGGGCCTCAGTTATGGGCCAAAGCAACATGGAGCCCTGTTACAAAGTTATGAATCAAGCCCAATCTAATAACCAAGAATTTCACCAAAAGTCTAGGATTCAGTTTAAGTCGAGTTTATAAAATATCCGATCCCTACTAATAAAAGATAATAAATATACAAATTATATTATCTTCATATTAACAAATTAATTTACTAAAAAAATCAATTACAAAAACTAAGCACTTAAATAAGGGTCCTAATTTTGAGTTAAATTTAAGGACTCTAGTTGGCCTGCCTAAAGATAAATAAATAATGCGATTTTTATTTTATATGTTCTCATATTTTATATAATATGAATGGCATCAACTGGGAATGATTATATTGTGTGTATTTACACACAATATATATGGAGTAACATTTGAAATATGCTGATTGAATCATGTTGACATGACTTAGAGCATATGTTAAAGCAGATTTTATGCATCAAAATGTTATATATATATATATATATATTTGAAGATTAATTAATTTTAGATGATTATTGCCCAGTATAATTTGTTTCCTAATTAATTATAGTATTACTTTAACGTGTTATATGAAAGAAAGAGGCTTGTAGAAGACATAAAAGGTTTATCCGCTCAATTTGAAAATAAAGAGTATAAGAAAAAGACTCTTGAACTTATAGTATTTTTTGGGAAATTATTAATCATATATTTAATGTAATTGGTATATTATTAAAAATATATAATCCTGAAATTTTATTTATCGGTCTATCCAAAGATTGAAAAGTGTATCAAACATCTACCTATTATATATTAAATGTATATCTAATGTTTGATACATTCTGCAATCAAATATCCAAATTAATATACTTTTTAATCTTTGGGTGAACCGATGAATCAATTTCAAAATTTATATTTTTGATAATATATCAAATATTAATATACGATTGATAATTTTATTTTTCATTAGGTTGAAATTGAACAGAGCCACCACCATAAAAATATATATATATATATATATATATTATACAACCAGAAGACACAATTTGCCTTTGCCCCCAGATTATTGACTTGAATAAAAGATTTGACTGTCTTAATCTATACACGTTTGGTCTTCAGTTTGTCTCTGTGTTTGCAATTAGGTGTCTTTAGGTGTGCAATGTATAATTAAATTCAACTTTCAAATGGTTAAAAAGTTGCTAATATCTTGTTACTTTACTATCCAAAATCATGTTGCTTTAACTTTAGGTCTTATTTTTGAGTTATTCTTTGTTACCATTATTTTATTGGTGACGTTATATTACTAATGAATAATTATATAATATATAGAGTTGCGTTAAATAAAATTAATCATTACCGTTATTTAATAAAAAAAATTCCTTATTTTCATATAGCGGATTAGGATTCTCTTCAGAATTTAGTTTTTATGTCAATAAATACTCTATAAACATAATTTTTTTTTTTAAGGTGAAAAGAAACACAAGTATTATGAAAAATCTTAATTCCTATTAAAAGCAAATTTCAACTCTCAGAATTTTTATCTACAATTTACTGAATAAGATTACAGGAAATTTTTTCCCATATGATTATAATCATGATTAGAGATTTATTTAAACAAATTAAAGGAGGTGGTTGCACCTACTCTTGAAATCCTATTAACAAACACCAATGACATTATCTTAATTTATGCGGCAGCTCTTCAACATTTGAAGGAAAAATTTTGGATGCTTCGTTATTAATTCTTTTCTCGTTAGACATATAGTTACGCTTTTATAATTAATAATATATATATATTGTTAGGAAACATAATCCCTAATATAATTACATGTTTGTCCTCTTAGGATCTAACATACATGTATTACTAGTCCTAGATTTATTTACATGCTAATTGAAATAAATCTATACTAACCACAACACAATTGCATACCTTAAACTTGTAGATACCTCTTAATCAAACTTAATTGATTGCTTAACTCAATAAGCAAATGGTCTTATTTATAGGAGGAAATCAAGTCACTATTCATTGATTACTATTAATCAAATAATTAGGATGCATAATGACATTTTCTAATCCTTCCAAAAATGTTACCATCATGGGTGTACCATTTGTTCCCCATTTAACATTTTACTAATTGTTGTTACTTAACAACTCTTGTTGTTACTTAATTATTTGATTAACAACTCTTGTTGTTTACTTAGTATGAAATCATTACTAATTGTTGTTATTTAACAACACCACATAATTAGCTTAATAATTTCCAAGATCAAATTATTACTAATTGTTGTTATTTAACAACACCAAATAATTAACTTAATAATTTCCAAATGAACTTATTATACAATTAATTTCCAACATCTCCCACTCACACATGATGGGATCAACAATTTTTATTATCTCTACAAGAATAATTCATACTTTGCAATTGTGCCGTGCGACCAGCATACTTCGAGAGCTCACTTGCTATACATCTGTTAGGAATATATAGCCGCTCGAAAAATGGATAGAACCATAGTGGATTATGTATGCAGTATCCTCGATCATTTATCACATTAAATCTCTCTCGATCTCTTTTCGAATGTAATATTTATTTTGTATTCACAATCATGTTTGATCACATAGAATAACATAATTGGTCGACCAGTGAATACAAGCTAATGTGATATTACTCATATAATGATCTTTCTCATTTCTCGAATCTCTCAACTTTGATTCAATTCGCTTTTCCAGAGATGTTCTTTCAGATCGAATCTCTCATGATCTTTCAGCAACACTCCAAGATAGCGATCATCAAATCTAAGTTTTAAGAAGCAGACAAGAGTCTAAAGGATACATGTGAGATTGAAATAATCTCAAGGGTCTCACACAATATCAAGACTGAGATCTCTACTTGTATTACCCTCAATAGTCACAAATGTACACATGGTATGAAAACATGTGCTACGGTATTCTCTCATTTCCCATGGAGCGCATGTCTCATAAAATACCGTACAGATTATAGTTCAGACAAACACAATGTCTAACTCATAACTGACATTAAGACAAGTAAGGTGAAACGAACTTATTCACCTTAGGTCATATCACAGAGAAAGTGACCCTATAACGACATTACTTATTTTCAAGCTTGAGCTCTCAAATTATCACTCAGATAATTAGCTTAAAAATTTGTCTCATCTCCCATTAACACAAAGTAATGGAGGCGATTGCCCGTGTGAGAGGGCCAATCATTCACTTGTCCGACATACTTCTCATACTAACAAATAGTATATTTGTTTAAACATGTATCAACATAATAACATGTAAGCATTGAACACAAATATCAATGAGTATTAACATTAGTAAACATTATTTGGGAAAAATACATATCATAATATGTAAGCACATTAACATCTACGCAATCCCTGAGTTTTTACATGTCTAACAAAGACATCTCTAGGAACAGGCTTGGTCAATGGATCTGCTACCATTTCTTGCGTAGAAATGTACTTCATGTTTACCTCTTCTCGTGCAACTATGTCTTTCACAAAGTTATATTTGGTATCTATATGTTTCGTTTTACAATGGAATTTTGGGTCTTTTGTGTAGGCTATCGCTGCTTCACTATCACAGTTAACTAATACTGGACCAGAGCTTCATTTGACATACCCAAATGATCCAAGAACCTTTTCAACCACACAGCCTCTTGTACTGCCGATGAAAAAGCCACAAATTCAGCCTCCATTGTGGATAAGGCTATACAAGATTGTTTCTTACTGCTCCATGAAATGGCACCATTGTTTAGTAAGAAAACAAAACCGGAGGTAGATTTTCTTTCATCTAAATCTCCTCCCCAGTCAGCATCAGTATATAGCCTCTCAATTGCAGATCATTTCCTTGATAACACAATGAGTAATCAGCTGTCCCTCTCAGATACCTAAATATTCTTTTAACTGCTTTCCAATGTGCTAGTCCTGGATTGGATTGGTATCTACTTACCATTCCAACAGCGAAACAGATATCAGGTCTTGTACACAACATTGCGTACATTAAACTTCCAACTGCATTTGCATAAGGAACTTTCTTCATTTGTTCCTTTTCCTGTGGAGTTTCAGGACACAATCTACGACTTAAAGCTTCAGTTTTCGTGATAGGAGTATCAATGGGTTTGCAAGCCTGCATTTGGAAGCGTTCAAGAATTTTCTTTATATATGACTCATGTGAAAGAGATAATAAATTCTTTGAACGATTTCTTGAGATCTTAACCCCAAGAATATATGCAGCTTCACCCATATCTTTCATCTCGAAGTTAGATGATAACCATTCTTTAATGTGTTTTACAAACTCCTTATCATTTCCAGCTATAAGTATATCATCCACGTACAAAGATAAGATAATGAACTTATCTTTATCTCTCTTGGTGTACACACAATGATCCTCATCTATCATTGTGAAATCATTCGAAATGATTGTATTGTGGAATCGTATATACCATTGTCTAGACGATTGCTTGAGACCATATATAGACTTTAAAAGTCTACATACTTTCTCCTTTTCATTTTCTTTTATGAAACCTACTGGTTGTTCCATGTAGATTTCTTCATCAAGTTCTCCATTGAGAAAAGCAGTCTTTACATCCATTTGATGTAATTCTAGATCCATACTTGCTACTATAGCCAGAATCAAGCGAATTGAGGTAAACCTTACAACAGGTGAAAAAGTCTCTTCGTAGTCAATTCCTTCCTGTTGCGTATACCCTTTTGCCACAAGTCGTGCTTTATATCTTTCGATATTGCCATCGGCATTACGCTTTATTTTAAGAACCCATTTGTTCTTAACAGCTTTACGTCCTTTGGGTAGATCAACCAATTCCCAAACTTGGTTGGACCTCTTCTTCCATTGCTTTCATCCATTTTTCCTTAGCAGGACACTGAAGAGCCTCTCTTATGTTTCTAGGTTCTTCATCATCTTGAGGTAGAATCATAAAGGTTTCTCCTTCGATATCGAAACGACGTCGAGGAATGCCTATACGATTACTACGTCGCAATTGGGATTCTAGTGGTGGAACTGATTCCTCACTTTCGATATTATTCCCATTTGGATCGTGCACATTGCTCCCACTAGGATTATGTACATCACTCCCACTCGGATCACGTAAATGAGACTCGTGTGAAACTAATTCATCATTTTGAGATTCATGTGAAACAGATTCATCATGTTTTCTCAAATTTCTTCATTTAGGTAAACCCGAGTGTTCACCAATCATGTGATCCATGTGATATTGAGTTTCATATAGAGATAAATCTTGACCTATCTCTCCCTGCTTAGGAAAATCATTTTCTAAAAATGTGATATCTCGTGATTCAAATTCTGTCACGCCTCCACTTTCATGTTCACCTATGCAAACATAACCTTTTGATTGTTCAGAATATCTTATGAAGATACTCTTTTTTCCTCTTGGGCCTAACTTTCCATGTTCGTGAGAACGCACATGAACATAAGCCGCACAACCCCAAGGTTTTAGAAAGTGAATATCTGGTTTACGACCTGTCCATAACTCATATGGTGTGGTGGACACAGATTTAGATGGTACTCGGTTAAGTACATATGTGGCAGTTAATAATGCATCACCCCAATAGGTTATAGGCAAATTTGATTGTGCCATCATAGACCTAACCATCTCAAGAAGAGTTCTATTTTCTTTCCGCAACACCATTTTGTTGAGGAGTAGCAGGAGTAGTCAACTGACGACTAATTCCTTTTTCATCACATAATTCTCTGAACTGATCAGATAAGTACTCACGACCACGGTCAGTGCGTAGTGCTTTAATTTTCTTGTCCAATTGATTTTCTGTCAAATTCATAAATTTCTTGAAACATTCTAATGCTTCGGATTTATGAGCAATCAAATAGACATAACCAAAGCGAGTAAAATCATCTATAAATGTGATGAAATAAGATGCTCCATGCCTTGCCCTGACATTCATTGGACCACAGATATCTGAATGAATTAATTGTAATGGAAATTCTGCTCTAGTCCCTTTTCCAAATGGTTTTCTCGCAGTTTTTCCTGCCAAGCAATATTCACAGGTTGACAATTCCACCTTCTCAATATTTCCCAGAAAGCCTTCTTTGGCTAATCTGTTCATTCTTTGCTGGCCAATGTGGCCAAGTCTAGCATGCCACACAGTTACATCACTATCATCACTGACAGATGAAGTAACAAACGAAAAACCGGAATTGTGATTAAAACATTCAACATTTAATACAATAAAACCATCCAGAAAATAACCAGAACCATAGTGTATTGTACCTAAGTACAAATCAACACCAAATTTATGGAAGTTCAAATTGAAACCTAAATTAACCAAAACCAACACAGAAACTAAATTTCGACGAATTTGTGGAGCAAACAATACATCATGTAGTAGTAAAGTTTTTCCACCATGCATGACTAACTTGCATGTTCCTATGAATTGTCAACTGTGAATTAACCAAAACCAACACAGAAATAAATTTCGACGAATTTGTGGAGCAAACAATACATCATGTAGTAGTAAAGTTTTTCCACCATGCATGACTAACTTGCATGTTCCTATGCCTTTGACTTCAACCCGTGAGTTGTTGCCAACATATATCCACTTCACCCCAGGTGAAATTCGTCGAAATTCCACGAAGGCATCTCTATCCTTCGCTACATGGTCTGTGGCTCCTGAGTCTACAGTCCACAAAGGATTAGATTCAGTTAGAAAGATTGAACTTGAAACACATATTTCATTTAAATATGCACGAAAGGTATTCACCTTTTTAGGCTCAGTGCAGTCACGAGCAAAATGACCTTTCTTACCACAGTTAAAACATTTAACCTTTGCCATGTTTTTCTTTTTGGTAGGACGTTTTCCTTTACCATGTTGATTGGTTTTCTGTTTCTTTTCTGGCTTAGAAGAATTTTGTTCTTTTCCGAACTGGAACCCACCACCATGAAATTTTCTTTTCTTTTTGAAACCCTCTGGTTTGCTAGTTTCTGTCATATACACTTCAGCATTTGACTTAGCAGCCGCAAGGCGGTCGCTTTCTAATTCAATGTGATGTTTGGCATCATCAAAGGTTTTGATACTCTCATTGTGGGTCAAATGCATTTTCATATGCTCCCAGCTATTTGGAAGAGAACGAATGACCGCTTGGACTTTCTGTTCATCTGTAAGAACATGTCCAGCATCTGCCAGTTCAGTAATCATGTTTGACATTTGCCTCAAGTGTTTTGACATAGTGAACTCAGGACGTTTCTTGTATGTGTCAAACTTGATTGTCAGTGACCTGAGTTTGGTTATTGAGGTACTACCAAACTTTTCAGCTAGTGTGGACCACATGTCCTTAGCTATGTCATATTTCCTGAACTCTTTCATTAGGTCATTATCCATACTGCTCAGCAACGTAATGCGGGCAATGGAATTCTTTTTCTTCCAGGCCTCATAAACCTCTCGGTCTCGCCTGTGTTGGGCCGTAGTGCCCTGTTCAGGTTCATCCATGCTCATTTTCAAAGTTTCAAGAACCTCTTGTTCTTCTAGCACATATTGGATTTTCATGCTCCAAATTTCATAATTATCGCCATTCAGTTTCTCACCCTTGTTGAGTTCAGCAATAATGTTCTTTGTTGCGGAAGCCATATTAAAAAACAAAGTTTCTACAGACATTCATGCACAATTGTTAATATTTTATTTATTTTATCATGAAACGAATTATGTTTAATAAAATTCTTCAATGAGGTTGGAGTCAAAAGGCCACTATGTGTCCAATCATCATCCAATTACCCAATGTAAAAATATTATCAACATAATCAATCATGTAAAATCATTTTCTAAAAATTACATAAATTCTTAGAACATCTTAATCATGCGACCATTGTACATGACAATCATTGATTTAATTACATAAATTCAAAATCAACATGAAACATTCATACATATAAATACAATAATTACATGCCATGAAGTAACAGATAAGTACACACATAAATATTAACATAGTTTTATCATAGAAAAACTAATATCTAACACTTAAAACTTTTTCGGTTCTAGTGTTCCAACGAATAAAAGTCTTTGGATAAGAATCCTCAAATTCTTTCGGTAACTGGTAATTGATCTTGGACAACCATGGGAAACCTATAGCAAATTTCGGATCATTGCAACGTTTCCGAGACATCAAAGGAAAAACAGTATTATTTGTCTTATATTGGAGATACTCAATCGCTAACCTCTCAATGGCTATGTTATACTGAACACGTAGTTCTTCTGTATGAATTACTAATTTCCAAATATTAGTAAGCCTTTCTTGCCATATATCCGGGAGAGTATTTCGTAGCAATCTGAGTCTGTTCGGTTGTCCTATCCAATTACCCTCCCATATCGATTCTTGTAACATGTTATTGAAGGTGATTATATGCGAGATCATATCATCATCTTCTTTCATCCGATATTTATCCAAATCCCGTAACATGTCTTTCAATCTTTCACTGTGGGCGGGTGTCATAACTCTTTTTGCAGTTCTTTGTCTGATCGGCATGATGATTTTCTGCAACAAATACAAAGAAAAATCAATGTAATGAAACACAAAGTTACATTAACTAAAATAAACATCACAAAGATATTCATTTACATAAACACAAAGTTTATATGATAAAACGAATTTATCATGGCCGATTAATATGCAAAAAGACTAGACATTTAATCATGACGGATCAGAATTACCGAAGCAAACCGATACAGATATGACCCACACGGGTCAACACGGTAGTCCACGCGCCATACACGCGCCCCAGGAGTGGCTCACGCGCCACCACGCGCCTCCACGCGCCGGCCACGGGCTCCCACTCGCCCTCACGCGCCCTCACGCGCCGGCCAGCCTCGGCCAAGTTACACGCGCAGACGACATGTCGTCCGCGAGTTCTGAGGCTGTATGACATGTCGGTCATAAGGTGTAGACTCAGCTGACTTGTCGGTTTCAATGTTCTGGACGACATGTTGTCCTTCGCGGTATTATGTGTACGACTTGTCGTACAATACTGGATGACATGTCGTTTGGATCTACGGGATGCGTACGACTTGTCGTACAATAAAAACGGACGACTTGTCGTCTGGTTACGCGGCTCATGTACGACTTGTCGTACCTCGTTAGCGGACGACTTGTCGTCCGGTTTCCTATACCGCGGATGACATGTAGTACGGCTATTCTGGGAGTGTTTTCTGTGGGTAAAAACAGATTCATCTAGCCAACTTCTAGGGTCCATATCTTTCTCAATTTTAATCCCAATTAAGCAAATGATATACCAAATTGAAGATCTCATGACTTAGTTTTCAAAACATATTTGAACATGCGATTATCAATTCTACAGAGAGTTATTACTGCCCAAAGTTGGAAGAAAATCATTTTTGTAAAAACAAAAACAGAAGCATTTTCTTAATTAATCATACATGTTCATGCAATTTTTGTTTAATCCAACTAGAATACATGTAATTAAGCTACTGATACCAATGTTAGGAAACATAATCCCTAATATATTTACATGTTTGTCCTCTTAGGATCTAACCATACATGTATTACTAGTCCTAGATTTATTTACATGCTAATTGAAATAAATCTATATTAACCACAACACAATTGCATACCTTAAACTTGTAGAGACCTCTTAATCAAACTTAATTGATTGCTTAACTCAATAAGCAAATGGTCTTATTTATAGGAGGAAATCAAGTCACTATTCATTGATTACTATTAATCAAATAATTAGGATGCATAATGACCTTTTCTAATCCTTCCAAAAATGTTACCATCATGGGTGTACCATTTGTTCCCCATTTAACATTTTACTAATTGTTGTTACTTAACAACTCTTGTTGTTACTTAATTATTTGATTAACAACTCTTGTTGTTTACTTAGTAATGAAATCATTACTAATTGTTGTTATTTAACAACACCACATAATTAGCTTAATAATTTCCAAGATCAAATTATTACTAATTGTTGTTATTTAACAACACCAAATAATTAACTTAATAATTTCCAAATGAAATTATTACTACAATTAATTTCCAACATATATATACATATATATATATATATATATATATATATATATATTTATTTATTTATTTATTGTTGATGTCGATTTTTAGACCAATATCATAATCATCAAATTATAGTATTGGAGATCGATACAAAACCAAAACCAAATAAATAATATGAAAATAATAAAAAACACAAAGATTATGTGGTTCAGTTGGCCTATATATCCATCAGAGGAAATTATTATTATAGATACTCAAAATATGGTTTTCTTCCGCTCTCCATCATGGGGATCATAGGCTTGGAAGTTAAGGGGGGGGGGGGGGGTTTTGAATTAGTTTTCTTCGTATGGGTACGTCATTGGCTTGGTAGGGATAAAGCTGACTCGTCGGGGATGATCTCAATTCACCGACCTCATTTTGTTGGCCTAATGAAGCCATTCTAAAACCGACTTCATTACTTTGAGGCCATCTTTCTCATAATTGATCATCTTTAACATATGGTCATCCTTTGTCATACGGTCATCTCTGTGTTTGGTCTTCTTTAGTGTTTGGTCATCCGCAGCGTCTGATCATCCTCGTTGAAATTTTCCAAGTCGAACAAACTACCCTTGACACCAATCCCGTAATTTTCAGTGTCTAGTACTTGTGTTCGGTGTTGGAAATTTTGAAACTATCGTGGGTTTACAGAGTTGATCAGGTTTGACCGTCCTGATAGTAATAACATATAGACAGATGAGACAGTATAAATCTGAATGTTATTATATATATATAGTAAAAGACATTAAAATATAGATTTCAATATAATATTATTACTCCAGGAAAGAAAGAAAAATGGAATTGACGTTTGAATTAATAAACAAATCTATTACTCCAGCAAGTTAAGCACTAATAGAATTAAAATACAAAAGACCCAAAAAAAAAAATCAAAAGCCACGTATACAAGTGGACCAACCAAAGACAAAATATGATTTATAAATTTCCACCAATAAAATACAACTAGGACTACCCACAAAGCTAAAGACGACATGGCTAGTCGCATCATAATTTTATCATTTCTTCACCAATTCATACGTACGTGTCGGTGATAATTTAAAAATATGTTCGTGTAATTGTACAACAATAACTTTAAAAAATTATATAAAAATAATAATATATGCACAAACACTTTTGATTATATGATATCTCTTGACTTTCACATATTTAATTTTTTTTTAATCCTTAAATTTTGATTCCTAATTTCTAATTTATAGTAAATTATTTATTATATTAAAAATTCAGAGCATCCGCAATAAAAAAAAAATAAGAATGGTACAAAAAAAAATTTTGAGGTAATAAAAAAGGACTTGGGATTCGAGTAAGAGTTTTATACCAGTTTTTTTTATATGAATTATTATTAGTAGTTATTATATAATAATTTATAAGCAGTTGAATATTAATCGTTCATTATTATACATGCACGAGTGACATAAAATTATACAAAACTAAGTTAAAAATCAACATATAATTCAAATACAATTCGAAGAAAAATTATACCACGTAACGGTGATAACTTGCCACTCATATAATATAATATCAAAAAATTACTTGTAATTACAGACATACTCTTTCTAGGAGATTTTACCGAATATATATATATAATATATATATATATATATATATATATATATATACTATAATCGTTCTACAATCCAACTAGCCTAACGCCGCAATAAATCTCCATCAAAATTTCTTTATAATGCTATGTATCAATCAATAGCTTTATCTTCACAGCCAGTTATATTTTTCCTGAAAAAAAAAAAAGAAGAAGCTCTCAGGTTTGTGAAAATGGGCGCTCAGGTTTCTATGCAAATTGAGAGGCGCAAAGCTTTGTCAATAGAGAAGAAAGCTCTGTCTGATCTTTACGAAAACAGCGGCGTCGATTTTCCGGGCAGTGATTACCGTCCTGAAGACAGAAAAAAATGGATGGCCGGCCTGAATCCTGAGAAAGTTCGTATAAACAATATTGTATGGCCTGGAACTCATGATTCTGCTACCAACAAGATTGGCATCCCATGCATATCCCGCCCTTTTGCCCAGTGCCAAAGCTTGTCTATTTATCAGCAACTTGTTTTAGGTACCAGGGTTCTTGACATTCGGATTCAGGAGGATCGCCGCGTGTGCCATGGAATCCTGTTAACATATAGCGTTGATGTTGTTATTAATGATGTCAAGAAGTTTCTAGCAGAGACGGAGTCAGAAATTTTAATCCTGGAAATTAGAACAGAATTTGGACATGAAGATCCTCCGGAATTTGACAAGTACTTGGAAGAGCAACTTGGAGAGTTCCTGATTCATCAGGATGATCACGTGTTTGACAAAACTATAGCGGAGTTGCTACCCAAGAGAGTAATTTGCGTATGGAAGCCGCGGAAATCCCCTCAGCCTAAGGCAGGGGGACCCTTGTGGAATGCAGGGCACTTGAAGGATAATTGGATTGATACAGATTTGCCATCAACAAAATTTGACAGTAATATGAACCATTTGAGTCAGCAGCCGCCAGTTTCTTCGCGAAAGTTCTTTTACAGGGTTGAGAACACGGTGACACCTAAGGCTGATAACCCAGTAGTGTGTGTTAAGCCTGTGACATGGAGGATTCATGGATATGCTAGGCTGTTTATAAATCAATGCTTCTTTAAAGGGTTTGCTGATCGGTTGCAGATTTTCTCTACTGATTTTATTGATGGGGATTTCGTTGATGCTTGTGTTGGACTTACATATGCAAGGGTTGAAGGGAAAGCTTGAGAAACATCTGCAGTTTCTGTTGTGTTAATATCTTCCCAGTTTCTGCATATTTTAATTGTTACTGTGATAGAATGTGTAAAGAGAAGCTGCTTTGATCAGAAAGTGATACTTTTTTTTAAAAAAAAAAAATTTCTGAATGCATGAAGCTGTAATTTCTAGGAATGACCTTTAAATATATTCATCGCAACCATAAAATCAGATGGATCAGAAATGGAAGAAGAAATAGATGCGTTAACTCAAAAGATTTGACAGTAACCAGGCTATGGCTACTTCTGGTATTAAAAGAACGTTTCATTGATAATCACAAAATGCCACTGCACCCAGTTACAATGACAACGTAACATCACATAATCTAAAAATAATTGAATAGAAGATCACAAGAGGAGGTGACAAAATGAAATATCTCAACTAGTTTAGCCGCGAGTGAATGAACATCTTGACAGTATCTGCTTAAAACCAGTTCACAATCTTCAGATGCTTTGCAATTTGCATTATTTGGGCAATGAGAAGCAGATTTATCAAAACCTTGATGACGGATTGCCAAATCAGACAAGATATAATTCATACTGGCCTTTTATCTACAAAACTTATGTCTCAAATTTTCCTCCAATTGTTGGAATACGGAGGAGAATAACCCTGCAATAAAAATAGCTCACAACTCAATAAACTTTTAACTAAGGAGTCTGTTAGCTCTAGGAAAAAAATATCATTAAAAAATCATAAGTGAGAGCGGCAACCTGGGAGTGGGTTATCTTTATGATGTAATGATCCTTGCACCAAAAGAGTACCGGGTATTTGCTGAAAGACCTGTAAAAAGTATTGCAATCACATGTTGATTCAAACATTATAAACCAATTTATGAAGCCAGGCCAGGGTAAAAGCATACCGCAGTGCGAAAAGATAAAGACGTCGGAGGACCATTCAAACAGGTTGAACTATTGGAATTTTCTTCCAAATGTTTGTTAATGGGACCTTCATCAACAGGATTTACCTCATTCTTCAGGATTGTATTACAGTGATCATTTGATGCGGTGATCTATTAAAATGAAAGTGCACTGGATGTAAGCACATTGAGATATTGCAGATTATAATCAGACAACATGACTAATTAGTGGTGAATCTTACATCAACGGTAAATGAAGAGGCATTCAATTTACAGGATGCACCACTAGCAGAGAAGAAGGTCTCTATTGATTGCAATACATCTAAGGCACTGAATTGGCGTTGAACTCCCTACAGGTAGAAATATTTAACTATGAGACACCACATTAGTAAGAAGAATAAAGTAATACGAGAAGCCACGTACGCAAAATGCAGTCAAAACATCAATATGTGATTTTGCTTCGCCATATAAACATGGATGCTTTTGTACATGGTTTGGCTTAAATGAAAACTTACTTCAGCCCATCCCGGAGTCTGATCATACATATGGTATAGACTAATAGACATTTTCTTCTTGTCTTGTTTCAATATTCTAGCTCCCTGAAGTCAATCTATAAAGAGCCTGGCAAGCTAGTTAACCCTAAATATAATGGAAAAGAACTGAGGAACAAAGGGAGAGCCGTGTAAGCCAGCCAAGTCCCAAAACAGCTCAGCTCAACTCAACTCAGCCCAATTTAACTCGAATTTCTAGAGCCATACTAAGGAATTTCCATCTTCCATAATAATGGTTAATTTGAAAATGGTTTAATCCAACTCCCATCGGCAATAATAATTTTCTGGAAGGAGAGCATTTAATGTCTAATTTGAAACTGGTGACTGGACAAATGATGTAGCTTGTCCAAGTAATTGCAATGAAGCAAACATTAAATTTGCCACATGAACTGTCTTTACATTGTGTTAAACTAATAGCTTCAAGTTTACAGAATCAAGCTACATAAGATTGTTGTGGTTGAAAAGGAAAAGGTAAAAGAAATAAGAAATATACAGCTTAAGTACAGAAAAAGGATAACCAAACCTCAAGCATTAAAGACAAGTTTTTCTTCTCAGCCACATGAGGTGATATTATCTTCCTGGAAGGAGGCACATAAGACCAAGCAAGACCCCATCGACATGTTTGGCCTTGGACAAATTCATTTGTTTTTACTATGGTAACTCCAACCTCCCGAAGCTTTGATATTAAAAACTTAAGGTTAGATTTACGCCCAATCATTGAAGTATACCACCTAAAAGAGTATGAAATGTGACAGTTAATTTTTTGTGCAAGAAAATAAGAAGTGCAAGACATGGGTAAAACCGGATCAGCAGAGACAAAGAATACCTAAATGTTTGCTTCAATGCAACACTATCTTCAATAATACGAGTGATAAAAGCCCTTTCTCCCCCAGAACAAACCATCTCCTCTGGAGTCCCACCACAAGATGTTTTTGGATTCAGTCCTGCTTCTTCCATGGAGACAAAAAATGGAGGATTGCACATGCAAAAGTCGAACTGCTCATCATCTCTGACAACTCCGAGAAGTACCGATGGCCCATCATAACTCCTATTTGAATCAGCTGGCAGATTGAATGAAGAGGAGGACGAAGGCTCTGCCTCCTCATCCACATGACCACTCATATCCATATTGCTTTCATCCTGCGTCGACTTACCATTATGAGATTCTTGAATAGAAAGGGTGATTTCACTACTTTTGACCTTCCTAATTTCAATTAGTTCTGAGATATGAGGATTACTTTTAACGTTGTTCTCTGCCCACTCAAGTGCTACATCAGTCACATCTGCAGCAAAGTTCAACCACATCAAAATTCAATTGAGTTTTGCAAGAGCAACAAATTTTGAAATATTCCCAGTGGATATATGATGACAATACTAATTGATACCTGACCCAACAAAACTCCATCCCAGAAGAGAAGCACCAAGAAGTGGGTAAATGCAGTTTGCTCCAGTTCCGATATCAAAACCCTTCACTTTATCACCACTGCTGGAAGTTTTAGGAATGATGTCAGAGGAGAGAAGATCTTCAATCCAATGAATATAGTTGGATCTGTTGGGCACTGTGGGGCAGAGTTGCCCATCAGGAATCCACCTAGAATTTTCACAATAAAATAATCAAAAACACAATTCTCTGGTGAATCAACATCATAAATAAAACAACCTTAAAGCAAAATTTCAAACTCATTACATCACAAAACCTGCAAATATAAAAAAAATGAAGGAAATATTACAAAGCCCAAACTTTCATTTTGCAACATGTCAACACTTCATGCAGTGTAAGGTCCAAGGAATGTCTCCACAAGATAAAGTGGCTCACATGAGCCAAACTACAAAGCAAATTTACATAAACTATAAGCACCAAGGGTAAGGGGAAAAAACCTCTGTTCTGCTATTAGAACGTGAAAAAATTAAGCCCACCAATAGCCTAATTCAACAATGTAGATTTGTTTAGCTAATTTTTCCGTTTGGTCCTATACTGTTAAAGGTGGTAGGCATGCGTTTTGGTAGTTCAACCGGCCCAAGCGCAATCTTTGGCCAAGTCAAAATAGGGTTGACTGGTCAAACATGCATAATCTTGTCTAATTTATAAAAAGTCATAACTTAAAATATCTAAAAGCCCATTGTAGCCACCTAAGTCGCTGTTTAAGAAAAAAAACCTGCCCAAAGCAGTGCCTTTTAACAGCATAGGTGTGGTCACCATAAAGTTCATTGCATTCTTGATCCCTTATTATTCACAAAAACCAAAGTTTTTTGGGGTTACTAAGGCATTTGAACTTTGAAGAACAGAACCAATAGGTTCCATTATAATTTAAATAGACATTAAAGTAACCAAACGACCATTGACTATTGGGGCAAATTTAAATGATGAAGCTATCACTACCACTGACAGCTTAAAGATATTATTCACCCTAAAAATTGGGGTGACTAAGGTTAATAATACCCTCAAAATATTATTTATAATAAAACCCGAAACTTTGAGACAGAAGCATAAAACAGATAATTTTAATCCTGCAGTGAAATGAAATCACTAGTTATCAGGTACAAATAAGCTGGTAATTCATAAATATTAACGGGTGCTTAAGCAAACACTTTGGTAGCAAACGCAGCACAAGATATCAAAACCAATCAAAGCATTCACTAAATGAAATAAAAAAGCACAACCCATTTCAAATTTCCTTTAAAAAAATACGAACAAGGTGGAAAATTTTACCAATTGAGGCCGTGATCATGAAAGAGCAGGACCCGGGTCAGCTCTCGGGTCGCGTTAAAATCGGTCCAATCAATTCTGGGTCGGCCGTCACGAGAGTAGAAAACGAAGGATTCAAAAGATGGGTAAAGAGAAGCCAAGAGAGCGAAATCGGGCGGGTTTTCGGAGTACTTGTTTTTTGGATGAATCGTGGGTCGCTCCTCTCTTCTTCTTCTCTTCTTGCTCCCCATTTTCAAGTTTCGAGTTTTAAACCCTAGACCCGAAAGAGTTTCTTCATAAATATTCGCTTTTTAAATTTAAAATTTTAATTTTGTCGATTTTTATAGATTCGGGTTTATTGGCTGGGATATAAATAAAAATAATATCATTTTTTTAACTACTGATACAACAAGAATAAATCAATTCTAAAATAAATAATACTTTTGCCATCATAAATCAACTGTTATCTTTAAATTTTATTTAATAAACTATTTAGTTTTTCTTTTCTTTTCTAAAATATATGATCCACTAAACATAAACTATTCTATTATCTTATTATTCGAACTCGAATGACCACAAATACAAATTACATTCATGATCTGCGCAGCGGAACTATACGGACACTAATTAATAACTAGTTAGCTAATAACAATTTTCTTAACCTCAACTAAAATTAATGTCATGTTGAAACCTAATGAAAAACTAAACAATGATTTAATTACATACCTGAATTATTGAGGTTTGGTCACATTCACTAATAAAGTCAAGAAACAAAATTTTTTTTTTTTTTTGTCACTCGTACAAGATGGTCCTAACTATAGAGGGCTAGGCAATCGGTGTATAGTCCAATTTTTTTTAAATAATTAATGGTAAAAGACCCTAAAATTATTTTATTATAATTATGCGATCATCAATTACCTCAATAACACATAAGAAAGGTCTAATAAAAGAAAGCATATATACCGACAGTACCAAATATTTTTCAAACATCGACTTGAATTTACTATTGGTTTTTGTGCTGATTTTTTTTTTAAAAAAAAAAATTTATAATTTATAGTTATTAGATAAAAATATATTAAAAAATTAACATTTTTTTTTTTGAAATCGTTAGAAATCTCGCCACCAAACCACTCATTTCGAGCTTAAACGGAGGAGATAAAATCCTCAACTAGAAACGCATTCCCTGAATTTGAACCAAATACCTAATATAAGATCCTAAACC
Source organism: Zanthoxylum bungeanum (assembly GCA_019454045.1). Taxonomy (NCBI): domain Eukaryota; kingdom Viridiplantae; phylum Streptophyta; class Magnoliopsida; order Sapindales; family Rutaceae; genus Zanthoxylum; species Zanthoxylum bungeanum. The sequence goes on from SKCR01046487.1 coordinate 40,086, forward strand.
CTACGTCACTAAATCATACCCTTTAAGGACTTAAAAAATAAACATTTTTTTTTAAATTGTCAGAAACCTCACCGCCAAACCACTCATTTCGGGCTTAAGCGGAGTAGGTAAAACATCCGGATGTCTTAGGCTCTTACAAAAAACACATTCTCTGAATTCGAACACATCATGAGCCATATACCACCGAATCACGACTCGTGAGATTTAAAAAAAAAGGCAAATCAAGATAAACACTAGATCAAAGTTCATAGTACCAAAAATTTGCAACATAAGTGGGAGTGGATAGAAGTAGGACCAGTACGAAAAAAGTAAGCCTATCCATAATTCTAAACAGTAATTTGAGTCAGCATTATACAAACATATCTTATATATATGGATAAGGATTCAATTCAATATCGATCAATCATAGTTACAAAAATATCACTTTAATTTGCTAGCTTTCTTTTTACTTGCATCATAATTATATATACTCCCACATTCCCTCCTCCATTTGAGCACCAACATCACAAGCTCTCATAAAAAAAATTTCCTTCAATGGCAGCAGCAGCTTCATCATCTTTATACGAGGTTCTGGGGATTCCGGCGAGCGCCACCGGCAACGAAATCAAGGCTGCATATAGGAGACTGGCAAGAACTTGCCACCCTGACGTGGCGGCAATGAACCAAAAGGAATTGTCAGCAAATGAGTTCTTGAAAATCCATGCAGCTTATTCTACGTTATCGGATCCTTACAAAAGGGCAAATTACGATCGTGACCTTTTCATTATGCGTAAACGCCCTGCTTCTTCTTCTTCTTCCCTTTATTATGGCACTAGAAATTGGGAGACGGATCAGTGCTGGTAGTAAATTTTTTTCTTTCAACAATATTATTTGCACTCCCTAATCAATTTCGAGTATCGAAATTTGTCCTAAAATAATTATTATTTTTTAGAATTAACTATTTTAGAGGAAGTGCTAATAGTGTTTTTTTTTTTTTTTTTTGCTACTTTTTGGGCAAGATGTTAATAATTAGTACATAATTAGGCTAATATAATGGAAGCTCTTGTACTTTTTATGTGGACTGAGCTATAATTAAGTAGCAAAAATCTCTATTGT
>SKCR01046488.1:0-41563 GCA_019454045.1 Zanthoxylum bungeanum
CTTCTTCTCCTCTTGGCCGAATCAATCCACACTTGGAGCTTCCATTTTGGTTTGATTTTCTTCATCAACAAAGCATTGTAAGTATGATTCCGCCATACTTCAAAGTTAAATATATATTCATTTATTGTATTTCAAATGCTTAATCTTTCCTTGGGACATATTATAGAAACCAACAAAACCCATACCCTAGGTTGTTTTCTGACTCTCTCCGACCTGTGCGGTTCTTGTGTATTCGAAGATTATTGGTATAGTTTCATCCTTGATGAAATATTAGTGTTCCATTAAGGAATCGTTGCGTGGAACAGTATTACTCTGATTTTCATCGAGTTTTACTTTCCTCCCACTTACCACTGTATATAGGTATTCATCTTAGGAAAACCACATGGTGAGCAACAATTACATTGTTCTCTTGTGAGTTGTATAAGTACTATACGTTGGTTTCCCTAGGATAACCTACAATTAGGCACTTATCCGATTTGGGTTCTAGTTTGGTATCATCTAAACATATGCCTAGCATTCCCAAATCTTAAGGAATGAGAAAACCCGGTTTCTTTCCTGATCATATCTAATATGAAGTCTTACTAATAGATTTTTATGGAACCTTATTCAAAATAAGTTTTGCATTGTCTAATGTGTATCCGTTGAAGGAAATTGTAGCTCAGAGCAACTCATGATTAATCTTATCATGTCCAACAAAATTTGGTTTCTCCGTTCGGATTCATCGTCAAATTGACGTGTTCCGGGAGGAGTCATCATTGAAAGAATACTATACTATTTCAAGTATATGAGAAACTTATTGCTTAAGTATTTTCCACCATGGTGTAACCATGACGGTTTCAATACTATAGCCAATCTGTTTGTCTACTTCGTGTCGAAACTCTTTGAATTCATCAAAAGTTTTCGATTCATGTTTCAAAAGAAACACATAACCATAACGTGATGCCACATCCGTAAAGGTCACGAAATATTCATATACACCTCTAGCCTAGCTAGATATGGGCCTATTTACGTCACTATGAACGAGGGCTAACAGATCGGTGGCACTTACACTTTTACCAAGTAAAAGGTGTTATAGGCATTTTTCCTAATAAATTAGATTCATAAACATTATTTGAATAGAATCAAATCCGTCCTAGTATCCACTCTTCAAAAGTGTGGATATACGAGTCTTGTTTAATTGTGTCCCAGACAACAATGCCACAAATAAGTCTCAACTGATTAAATCAGTTTGAGCTATTTGTTTGTCATGTTATACGTTTGAGATTTATTTATATTCAAAATATAAATACTGTTATTCACATCTAATGTGTTTATCTCAATATCATCTTTATAAAATAAAACACTTTAGTGTTCTAGAATATAAAGGTATACCCGCAACGGGTTAAACCATGATATAGAGATAATGTTCCTAGTCAAACTAGTTACATTGTAACAGTTTCCTAATTCAAGTACATACCCGAAGGGTAGTTCCTAAACTTAGGTTTCTACGATTAAAACAGCGACTTTCGTCCCGTTTCCTATTCGTAGGTAAATCTCAACTGAAGTCAGTATCCTGCTTTTCAGCAGATTCTGCACACCAGTACATATTTATGTACCACATCTAGTATCAAAATCCAATTTTGAAACCAGTAGCGAACATGTTTATGACAAAGATATTTGAAGTCGGAGCCTTGCACCGTCTTCACTTCCTTCATGTTTGCCTTGTCCATACGGCAGTCACGCTTCCGTGACCCCGTTTACCACAGTTTAGGCAGACATCTTGGGATATGTCCTTTGTCTTCCTAGAAGATTATAATGATTTTACCTTTGCCCCTTTTCCACACCCAGAAGCCTTCGGCCAAGCCTTGGACTTCTAGAATGTCAAAATAAGATGCACCTTGCGCTTCTTGCCTATTGCAAACTCTGGCTTTGTCTCCGTTAGTATAGCCATTAACTCTCCAAGAGTTTTCTATTGCAATTTGTACTTCAAGATCTAAGAATAGATCTATGAAGATCCTTCAATTTCATTATCATACTATAAGGATCTAATCCTTCGTTCCGATTAAGAAATTAAGGAGTCTATTTGGCAAGCTTAATGGATTAAGCACTAAAGTTATCATCACATGAATCTTCCAAAGATCATGCTCTACTATTTGCTTAACTCCGGGCTTAGGCCCAAGATGTTACTCTATCAAATAGAATAACTTCTCAGTTTTCAGGACTATCCTAAAGTTTTATTCCCAATTTGAAAATTAAAGTCGTTTAAATACATTTTCACCCAGGATTATATTTTAAACACTAATCTTTCAATTATCTTGATTCAATAGTCCAACTATCGAATCAACGATTTTAGGTACGATTTATTATAATGATTACTATAGTCTTACTATATAATCAACTATAATTTAATTGGTTAAATTCAATTATATTGATTACTATAATCCAATTATAAAATCAACTATTAATTGGAATATTTTGAATACAGCCCAACTGTTTAATTAAAACAATATTAAATATTAGTCCAACTAATATATTAATTTATATTGACAAAAATTTTGTAATGAGCGCGTATGGCAAGTATCTAAACAAATATTGCAAATTTAATACTTGTCTCCCACTATTTTTCGGCGAGCCTCTAACCCTCTGTGGAGTACTCGGGAAACCTTGTTTCCTAGTGGGCTAGGATCCCGTTAAATAACACACAATCTTGACTTTGGCCAACAAATTGTATGATAATTAAATAGGTAAATCTCTAAGATCAATTGGATCCCATCCAATTCCTAGATCCAGTAGGTGAACATCCAAGTCCGAAACATATATCTTTTATATGCCAATATATCCAATATATTCCCTAACATTTTTCCTCTGAATCAACTAAGCCTTGGCTTTGGCACAACAAACTTAGTGATCCCAGTTAAGCGGAACCCATTGACCTTGGAAAGCTTCGTAATCAATGTCGATGGACAAGAAGTGATCTTGACTTTGGCCAACAAATCACAACTTGGACAAGACACCGATATGGAACAAAGCTTTCATGATTCAAACACATCCGCGACGGACAAATGTCTTGACTTTGGCCAACAAACCAGTGCCAGTCTTGGATCTTGAGTAAGAATCACTCAATGGAAGGAAAAAACGCTTAATATGTGTTGAGGGTTTTTCGCGTAAATTGGCAACCAATTTATTATCTTTGTTAAGGTCTCATCATCATACACCCTTAAACATGCATTCTAAAAACATAATAAGGCGCGTATAAATAAATATAATAATGATATGCGGATGGATATTTAAACATTGTTCCTAGAACAAATCTCCCCATTTCCTCTCTCTCGCTAGCACAATATTTACTTATACCCGATTACATAACACTTCTAAAGAAACCTCATTTACATTGAGGGGAATAGGTGAGAAGAGAAATACACAGAGTCAATAGGTAATAGGCTGGACACGCAGGTCCAATTAATAAGTTCTCAATTTATTACAAAAATTTCCAAAATTTCCCTCACCCATCTAATATCCATTCGATATGCATTATTCATACATCGCAATCATGTATTCACACAAAGCATGTTATCAATCAATCTAATCCAATTAATTAATCTGAAAATTAATGACCATCCAATGTTCAAACAATGATTTGATTTTGCGCGAATCTAACTCGTTTTACGAATAAGTACTCAAAGTAAGAATTCACGAATTATATTAAACTACAATATTAAATCCAATTTATTTGTATTTAATACTAATTCTATATTTAATTCTAAATTAAATATTTACACTTTATTAAAGAACCTTTACGACTTAGATTCTAAATCTAATTGTTACGGGTCTCAAAGCCCGATTAATATCCAATGTTAATTTAATTAAAGTCCAATGGGCTTTTAATTAATTTCATAAGGCATGGACTTTTGGTCAATATGGGTCAAACCCAAATACCAAAGCCCATATAAGGAATCACCCTTATTTGCCAAGAAACCAATTTAGGCCCATAAGGCCCAATTAAAATTAAAGGTCCATTAAGTCATAATTGGACTTTATGGATATGGTTTTGGGCCCAATTGGATCCAACCAATTAGCCTAAACCAAACTTGGCCCGACCAAGCCCATTAAGCACAATTACAACTTTACAAGCCCAATTCCAAATTTGGCCCAATTAATTAAATTACCAAAATTCCAAATTTCATAATTTAATTAACCTAAAGTGTATGCCATAATTAATTAACCAAATTAACATTTCTAAAATACTAATTCACTCAATTAATTATGCTAATCATCATCAAAACATGTCCAACACATTTGAATCAAAAAATCAATCATTTTCCATGCTTCTTGGTCACACAGCATTTTAGGGTTTTTATTGTCCGATTCGATTTCAATCCAATTAAATCCACAATCAACATTACCCAAATGAATTCAACTCATCCAATGATCAAAATCAAAAAATACCATGACTTTAGGGCATTGTATACTTTCGGCCAAACCTAGTATTTGGGGAAAATTTGATCCAATCCAATTTTCACAAAATTGATCACAAATAACTCCAAGTCATTCATTAACAAGCATGTTCAAACAAGTAATTTCACTCAAACATGTTCAAATCCAATTTACCCAAATTTTACCCTAAGTTCATTTCATGCTCAAAATGGCTCTGATACCATTGTTGGGTTTCTAGGTTAGTCCCAATATCTATTCAAGCAAGAAATCATGTGTGAATACAACAATACCTTGTTTGGAATAAGGCACATGACACTTGGAATCTCCCGGTATGAACTGAAGTTACATACAACTCCTTCAAGTGAAAGATGATGGTTTGAACATCCATATCTTCGTGAGCTTTCTGAAGTTCATCCGACATAGAGCCAAGCATTATGCAAACTGCTTGCTCATCATCATCGACGTGTTTCTTCAAGCATCAAATGTATTTTGGTCAGCATCTTCTGCGGGTTTAGGGGGAAATGGACTTTCAAGGACATAGAAAATATTTTCTTGTTGTAAGACAATTTAAGGTTTCTAAACCACTCATTGTAGTTGTCCCCTTTGAGCTTATGCTCATCAAGGATGGAACGAAGTGATACTCTGTTTGCCATTTGAATGTTTGTTAAATATTTTAACCCACCTGTTAAGAGAGAATGTTAAAATTAGGAATATGTTTTCATTAATGTTTCATAATAACATGGTCTTTTAATATTATGAAGTTGCTCCCACTCAATTGTTTTAAAATTTTAAGCAAATCGCATCAACCTTAATATGATCGATTTCTTGTGGGAAAGGATCCCATTATCATCATTTCATAACTCCGACTAGGGCCGGTCGTTATAAAATATGATAATTGTTAGACAATTATGACCCATAGCGTCACTATTTGTAAAATACATTGTGGTTTTTATACAAATTAATTATGTAGCAATGAAATTGCATTTTATCATTTTGTAATTTGATTACTTAAATATATAAATGATAAAAGTTCCTATGATTAGTTCCGAATTATAAGATATGAGACAGTATCAATCTATAAAGGTTTAATCATTAAATATCCCTAGTCGTAGTATTATCGAGACTAGACATCGATAATGCGGAAAAGACTAGTCTCGCACTTCTGCGTGTTATGGAAGCATAACAGCATAGTTCTCATATATTTAAGTATTGGATACTTATGCAAGTGTGATAGGAGGTTGTGTTTTACCGATGGTACGGAAATAGCTTCGCTCTGGATAGACCCTGCGGAATCCCATTGGTAGTATGAATATGTGTCTATGGGAGTCCGCATCAGGGTAGGTGTATTTGGTCTTAACCTGAGACTTGCATCGCTAGTACTTACGACAATGAATACGCTTTGGTTTTGGTCATCTAGGACTTTAACAGGTTCTGTGTACGCATCTTCTGGGTTTATTGTGAATCGTAGTGTATTGGGTGTGATGTCAAGAATGAAGTATCACTTCAGTCATATTGAGATGATGATCAGGCAGAGATACAGAACTGGTATTCTAAAATGGTTGCAACCATCGTGTTGGACAATTATGACCCATAGCGTCACTATTTGTACAGATCATGGTGTTGTTGTACAAATTAACTATGTGACAACGGAGATTGCACTCTTATCATTTGTGATTAGATCACCTAGATGTATAAATAATGAGAGGTCCATGTGATTTGTTCCTGGACGGAGAATGATATGAGACAGTATCAGTCCACAAAGGATAAATCATTAAATATCCCTAGTCAGAGTATTATCGAGATTGGACATCGATAAATACGTAAAAGACTAGTATTACACATGTGCACGTTGTGAGGGCACAACGGCATAATTCTCATATATTTGGTTATAGGATACTTATGAAAGTGTAATAGGAGGTTGTGTTTTACCGATCGGAATTCCATTGGTAGTATGACTATGTGTCTATGGAGATCTGAAATCAGGGTAGGTGTATTTGGTCTTAAATTGAGACTTGCACCGCTAATACTTGCGACAATCAATATACTTTGGTTGAGGTCGTCCAGGGCTTTAACAGGTTCTGTGTACGCCAATACTGGGTATATTGAGAATCGTATAAGAGAGAGAAAATTAATCTGGGATTAATTGTGGAGATATTTTATCTAGGATAAAATATCCATTAAAGATAGATAACGATTAATTTGGAATTAATCTATAAATTAATATATTTGATATATTAAACGAAATTGGATTTCGACGCGGAATTAAAATTAGATTTTAATTCGGGCGAACGAATTAATTTAGAATTAATTCGTTAGCGAAGTGAATAGTGATCATTTAATTACGACGCAACGGAAAATTCGTTAATTTGGAATTAGCGAACCCAAGCCCGAGATTATTTGCGAGCGTATTCGCATTTCGAATTCGAGTGCGGCACGCAAGTCAAATCAAGCGTCAAATCGCTAGTCGCATTAAGCGTCAAATCACAAGTCACTTTGAGTGATGTGACTTGACAACTTGATGGATTGAGTGATGTGAGTGGTTGGGGCTTTAATGGTTTGACTTTTAAAAGCCAAATTCAAGTGAAATGCATTTGAAATTCAAATGTGTGTATTTAATACACAAATTTGTAACAACCAAACACAATCTCTCCTTCTCTCTTTCTCTCTAACACAAACGCCCAAAGGGCAAAATAAACTTTCTGGTTTTGTGAACTGCCGTGAGCAGTAGGAAGCATCGAGTGGGATTTTGTGGCAAAATCTCAAGTGCTAGCACACTTACGAGACATGCGAAGGTGATAGGGAAGTCCACCCATGAGCCGGGAACCGTTCGATGAAGTTCGGAGCTTGACAAAGGACCCAAACGAAGGCCAAAACAGTGAGCTTGGACTGCTACTACCGTGACAGTGAACATAAGGCAGAAAGTTGATTTTGTTGCCTCCGCGTCGCTCAACCGATCGATGTGAGTATTCCACAACTTCCTCGATGTGTATTCGTACATATTTCATACTCATTATTGATCTTGGGACCTTAATAGAAACCAACAATGGCATCTAGAGCAAGGTTTGAGCATGAAATGTTTAGGGCTTAAAATTTAGGTAATTTGTATTTGAGCATGATTTGAATAAATTGGATGTTTGAGTATGTTTAATACATGTTGAATTAAAGTTTGATTGGATCAATTTCAAGAAAATTGATTTGGAATAATTTTCCCCAAATTTTCTATGTTGGCCGAATGTAGAGTTGCCCTATTAGTCTTGGATTTTTTGATTGTTGATTCATTGGATGAGTTAGAATCATTCGGGAATGTGATTTAATGTCGATTGTGGAATTAATTGGATTGAATTCGAATCGGACACAAATCCCCTCCCTTGGCCGAGACTTGTAGCATGTAAATTGGGTTTGATTTTAATCAAAATGTGTTGGACATGTGATGATGAAAATGAGCATGATTAATTGGGCTAATTGGTGTTTTGGAAATATTGAATTGGTTAATTAATTATGTAATACACTTTAAGTATTAAATTGGGAATTGGAATTTGGCAATTTAATTGAATTGGGCTAATTTTGGAAATTGGGCTTAAGTGTTGTAATTGATCTGTTGGGCTTTGTTGTACAAAGTTGGGTTTAGGCCATATGGATTGGATCCAATGGGCCCAAAACCGCTTCCATAAAGCCTAAAAGCGACTTAATGGACCTTTAAAGTTTAATTCGGCCTAATGGGCCAAGATTGATTTATAGGCTTATGGGGTAACTCCCGGATTGGATTTTGGTTATTCGGTTTGACCCGAGTTGACCAAAAGTTCACTCCTTAAGAAATTAATTGAAAGCCCATTGGACTTTAATTAAATTGACATTGGACGTTAAATCGGGCTTTGAGACCCGTTGCGATTAAATTTGGAATTTAAGTCATAAAAGTTCATTATTAAAGTGTAGTATTTAATTTGGAATTAAATATGCGAATTAGAATTGAATCTATATTAAATTGGATTTAATGATGTAGTTTAATTTAATTCGAGAATTCGTACTTTGAGTACTTATTCGCAAAACGAGTTTGACTCGCGCAAAATCAAATCGTTGTTTAAAATTGGATGGTCACTAATTATCAGATTAATTAATTTGATTAGATTGATTGATAACATGCTTGTGTGAATACTTGGTTGTGATAATGAATAATGTATATCGGATGGATATTAGATGGGTGGGGCAATTTTAGAAATTGTTGTAATAAATTTGGAATTTATTAATTGGACATGCGTGTCCAGCCTTATCACCTCCTTATTATTTGTATTCTCTTCTCACCTATTCCCCTTAATGTAAATGAGGTTTCTTTAGAAGTGTAGTGTAACGGGTAGAGGTAATACATGTGCTAGCGGGAGAGAGAAATGGAGAGATTTGATATAGGATCAATGTGTAAAGTATCCATCCCAATATCATTATTACATTATTTATACGCGCTTTATTATGTGTTTAGAATGCATGTTTAAGGGTGTATGATGATGAGACCTTAACAAAGATAATAAATTGGTTGCCAATTTCCACTCGAAAAACCCTCGCAAAATATTAAGCGTCTTTCCTTCCATTGAGTGATTCTCACTCAAGATCCGAGATGGCATTAGTTTGTTGGCCCAAGTCAAGGCCTTTGTCCGTCAAGGAAGTGTTTGAATCACGAGAGCTTTGTTCCATATCAGTGTTTTGTCCAAGTTGTGGTTTGTTGGCTAAAGTCAAGACCACTTCTTGTCCATCGACATTGATTACGAAGCTTTCCATGGTCAATGGGTCGCGCTTGACTAGGATCACTAAGTTTGTTGTGCCAAAGCCAAGGCTTAGTTGATTCAGAGGAAAAAGGTTAGGTAATACATTGGATGTATTGGCATATATAAGATATATGTTTCGGACTTGGATGTCCCCCTACCGGATCTAAGAATTGGATTGGATCCAATCGATCTACCTAGTTAATTATCATACAATTTGTTGGCCAAAGTCAAGATTGTGTGATATTTAACGGGATCCTAGCCCACTAGGAAATGCGGTTTCCCGAGTACTCGACAGAGGGTTAGAGGCTCGCCAAAAAATAGTTGGAGGCAAGAATTGAATTTGCAATATTCGTTTAATTACTTGCCATACGTGCTCAAACAAATATCATTCGTCAAATAAATTAAATGTTAGTTGGACTAATATTTAAATCGTTGTTTTAATAAATAGTTGGACTATATATTCAAACTATTCATTTATAGTTGATTTTATAATTGGATTATAGTAATCAATATAATTGAATTTTATTTATTAAATTATAGTTGATTAAATAGTTGGACTATTATAATCATTATAATAATTAGTACCTTAATCGCTGATTAAATAGTTGGACTATTAGAATCAAGATTAAATTGAAAGATTGACATTTAAAACATAATCCTAGGGAAAATGTATTTAAATGGTTTAATTTTCAAAATTGGGAATAAATTTCAGGATGGTCCTGGAAAAATAATAAGTTACTTTATTTGATAAAATAACATATTAAGACTAAGCCCGGAGTTAAGCAAATAGTAGAGCATAATCTTTGGAAGATAATGTAATGATAACTTTAGTGCTTAATCCATTAAGCTTGTCGCAGTAGACTCCTTAATTTCTGAATCAGAACTAAGGATTAGATCCTTAAAGTATGATACTGAAATTGAAGGATCTTCATAAATCTATACTTAGATTTTAGAAGTACTAAAATTGCAATAATAACTCTTGGAGAGTTAATGATTTTTCTCAAGGAGACAAAGTCAAAATTTGCAATAAGGCAAGTAGCGCAAGTCGCACTTTACTTCGATATTCTAGAAGGCCAAGGCTTGGCCAAAGTCTTCTGGAGTGTTGAAACTAGCAAAGGCAAAATCATTATAATCTTCTGGGAAGATAAAGGACATATCCCAAAATGTCTGCCTAAATGTGGCGAACGGGATCGCGGAAGCGTGACTGCCGTTTGGACAAAGCAGACATGAAGGAATTGAAGACGAGCAAGGCTCTAACTTCAAATATGTTTATGACTAGTATTGAAATTAGATTTTAAATACTTAGTGTGATACATAAATGTATGTATTGATGTTCATAATCTGTTTTGAACATGATACTGACTTCAATTGAGATTAATCTGCGAATTGGAAACGGGATGAAAGTTGTTGTTTTAACCGTAGATACCTAAGTTTAGGAACTACCATCGGGTGTGTACCTAAATTTAGAAACTGTTATAATATAACTAGTTTGACTAGAAACATAATCTCTATATCAGTGTTTAAACAGCTGCGGGTGAACCTTTATATTATAGAAAACTAAAGTGTTTTATTATATAAAGATGATATTGAGATAAACACATTAGATGTGAATAACATAATTTATAATTTGAATATAAATAAATCCCAAATATATAAAAAGACAAACAAACAGCTCAAACTGATTTGATCAGATGAAACTAATTGTGGCATTGTTGTCTGGGACACAATTAAACAAGAATCGTATATCCACACTTTTGAAGAGTGGGTACTCGGACTGATTTGATTCCTATCAAATAAAGTCTACGAATCTAGTTTATTGGGCAAAGTGCCTAAAACACCTTTACTTGGTAAAAGTGTAAATGCCACCGATCTGTTAGCCCTAGTTCATAGTGAAGTAAGTGGGCCCATGTCTAGCTAGGCTAGAGGTGAATATGAATATTTCGTGACCTTTACGGATGTGGCATCGCGTTATGGTTATGCATTTCTTTTGAAGAAGACAAATCAGAAACTTTTACAGTTTTCGACACGAAATAGACAAATAGATCGGCTAAAGTATTAAACCATCAGGGTTAGACCGTAATGGAAAATACTTAAGCAATAATTTTCTTATATACTTGAAAGAGTATAGTATTATTTCAAATGAGGACTCCTCCCGGAACACATCAGTTTGACGGTGTGTCCGAACAGGATAAACCGAATCTTGTTGGACATGATAAGGTTAATCATGAGTCGCTCTAAGCTACTATTTCCTTCAACGGATAAACATTAACTGTGTAAGAACTTATTCAGAATAAGGTTCCATTAAAATCTGTTTAACAGATTCCATATTAGATATGAACAGGAAAGAAATAGGGTTTCTCATTCCTGAATATTTGGGTATGCTAGGCATATATTTGGATGATACCAAACTAAAACCCAAATTGGATAAGTGCCAATTATAGGTTATCCTAGGGATACATAAGTATAGTACTTATACAACTCACGAGAGAACAATTAGATTGTTGCTCACCATGCGGTTTTCCTAAGAGGAATTCTGATATGCAGTGGTAAGTGGGAGGATGGTAAAACTCGATGAAAATCAGAGTAATACTGTTCAAGGCAATGAATCCTAATGGAACACAAATAGTTAATCAAAGATGAAACTATACCATTAATCTTTGAATACACAAGAACCGCGTAGATCGGAGAGAGTCATAAAATAACCTGGGGTATAGGTTTCTGATCTAACCTCATAAAGATGTAAATCTTATTGAGGTATACCAACTGACTACGTATGAGGAAGTGATACAAGGTATCGACTCCTTATTATGACAAAGTGTCATGAATACGAAATGGATTCCATGTATAACAACTATGTTTAGACACTAGTTGATGTACAGCAAGACATTGTGCCTATTGGTACTTATAAGTCTTCAAGGAAGACGTACATGGATGACAACATACCAACGTATAAAGCTAGGCTTTTAGCGGAAAGGTATCATTATCAACATTGTGTTGATTACGATTCAACCTTTTAACTGTTACCATGGTAAATCCATTTGGATAATGCTTGCTAATGATGCATGTTTCATGTATGAAATATGACAGCTGAACAGGAAAATTGCTTTCCTGAAAAGGGAAACCTTTTGGAGGATATTTACAACATCCTGTCGGTTTTGTCGTACCAAAACTAGCAAACAAGGTTTGCAGGTTATTCGATCCATGTTTGGATTGAAGCAATCATAGGTTCTTGGAATTATCGTTTTGATGTAATCATAATAGTTTATGATTTAATAAAAACGAAAATGATTCTTGTGTATATAAGAGGGTTAATGGGAGCGCACTGACAGTGGATTCCTATAAAACAATGATAATATGTCATTTCTTGGAAATGATATTCCCATAAAATAATAATCGGTTAAAGCTTGGCTTTCGAGAAAACTCTCCGAGAAACCGTACATTGAAAAATGTACGTGATCTGGTGTCTCATACGCTTTGAGCATATTGATTCACAAACAGGCCAATCCAAGTGATAGTCACTGGATTGATGTTAAGAACATCCGTTAGTATCTTAGAGAACTAAGGATGCTTTCTTAATCTATGGAGAAGGAGAACTTGAAGTGACTGGGATCACTACTGCAAGTTTCCTAACCGATAAAGATGACTATAAGTCGCAAACGATACTATACAGTTTGAATAACGGAACAGTGAGCTGGAAATCATCCAAGAAAGATACTGTTACCTTATAAACAACAAATGCGGGTTACTGCTGCAGCTGAAGCGGCAATAGAAGCCTTCTTGGTCGATAACCAAATCTAATTAGATTAGATGTAATTCTGTTAGCAGCTGAGCTAGGCGTCAGCACAGGCTAAAGAATTAATGGTCTCATCAACGATCCAGATACATACTTCGACTATTCATCTGATTCGTTCGGATCATACATCGTGGCGATGTGATGATCGTATAAAACACATCAGAGGATAATCATGCAAATCCAGGAACTATGTTTGATAATATTCATATAGCAGTTACACTTCCCAATGTCAATTACAAACTAACTTTGTAACTGTGTACTGCATTATATATTATCGGGCCTTTGTCTAATATATACATATCACTAAACCACATTTAGTTTCAATCTAATCGTAATCAGATCGAATACGTATATAAGAATAAGAGGTGCAACCATAAATAAGTTATATTATGGAATAAGGGGATGTTCGTATTCATGAATCATACATAAATACGGTCCGGATTGGCGCTCTGAGCACCAACCCCAACAGGTTTATGTTATTGAATTTATTCACATGAAATAATGATTTAGGAAATATGTTTCGTGGTATTTTAGCATGAATAATTAGTTTAGCATGTTATTAAATTTATTCACATGAAATAATGATTTAGGAAATGTGTTTTGTGGTATTTTAGCATGAATAATTAGTTTAGAATGCTATTGAATTTATTCACATGAAATAATGATTTAGGAATTGTGTTTTATGATGTTTAGCATGAATAATTAGTTTAGCATGTTATTGAATTTCTTCACATGAAATAATGACTTAGGAAATGTGTTTTATGATGTTTAGCATGAATAATAGTTTAGCATGTTATTTAATTTATGTTATGTAAATTAGTAACTTAGAAAGGAATGTAACTTATTTTTCGTCGCATGAGAATTATGAATTAGTATATGATGTGATTTTGGGTGAATGGAATATGTGTTCTTTCTTGTGGTATATTGGATGGAAACCGAGATATAAATTCCATAGCCGAATCTGAATGGACGGTATTATGGTTTGCACTCGGGGTACAATGCCCCGTACCACTTTGAGGATTCACGTATTTCATTTCATCCAACTTGTATTTGAGCATGATTAGGCCATTAGAATGTTGTTTTACTTTTAGTATGACTTAGTTATTCATTTTCGTATTAGGAATTTAAGTTATGTTATGTTTAGGTCATTATCTATTTAACATGTTTGATGTATGATATCATGTGTTTGTCGTTATGAAAACTTACTTTCAAAGCATGCAAACTTAGATTTAGGCTTATAGGAATTTAGAGTAGTTGTGCCAATAATGTCGGGTAGGCTTGGTTAATATTACACAAGTACATTCATTACAATTGACATAAGTAAGAGACCATTCCGAACCCAATGGTTTGAGGTCTTCCCTTGCGAGGGGTGAGTGCGGCCTTAAATCATTTTCCCGGTTCACACCGGGTGGCGACTCCATTATTCTCCTATTTAGTCCCCCGTGGGCTACTCCGTACTCCCAACTAGGCCCTGAGTCTAGAACAACATGTGTCGCCCCAAGTTCTGTGTCCTACACTAGGTGTCGCAGATGATTGCTGACATCGATCAGCTAGGTTAGCTGGGCATTACCTACGTGGCCGAGACTGCCAAAGATTTGATCTTATAGTCTCTACCCGAAAGCTGGGGCAGGTTCATTATGAACCAAGAGAAAACTCTTGGAGAGTTGAAGGCTAGGCTCTAGGAGGCAGAGCCAGAGCTTCCAAAAAGGGGCAAAGGCAAAATCATCACAGTCTTCTAGGAAGACAAATGACATATCCCAAGATGTCTGACTAAACAGTGGAAAACGGGGTCACATGAAGTGTGACTACCGTATGGACAAGGCATACATGAATGTAGTGAGAGCGGGGCAAGGCTCCGGATTTAAGTATGTTTGTCATAAACATGTTCACTATTAGTTTCAAAATTGGATTTTGATAGTAACTGTTGTAGATAAATATGTATTGATGCGCATAATATGCTGATTAGCATGATACTAACTTCAGTTGAGATTTACATGCAAATCGGAAACGGGACGAGTGTCGCTGTTTTAATCGTAGAAACCTAAGTTTAGGAACTACCCTTCCGGTGTGTACTTAAATTAGGAAACTGTTAAAATGTACCTAGTTTGACTAGAAACATTATCTCTATATTAGAGTATAATTCGTTGCGGATATACCTTTATATTCTATAACACTAAAGTGTTTTATTATATAAATATGATATTGAGATAAGCACATTAAATGTGAATAACAATATTTATATTCTGAATATATAAATGAATCTCAAACGTATGAAATGACAAACAAATAGCTCAAACCTGATTTAATCAGATGAGACTTATCTGTGGCAGAGTTTTCTGAGACACACTAAACAAGACTCGTATATCCACACTTTCGAAGAGTGGATACTAGGACGGATTTGATTCTAGTCAAATGATGTCTACGAATCTAGTTTATTAGACAAAGTGCCTAAAACACCTTTTACTTGGTAAAAGTGCAAGTGCCACCGATCTGTTAGCCCTCGTTCATAGTGACGTAAGTGGGCCCATATCTAGCTAGGCTAGAGGTGGATATGAACACTTCGTAACCTTTACAGATGTGGCATCGCGTTATGGTTATGTGTTTCTTTTGAAACACGAATCAGAAACTTTTGATAAATTCAAAGAGTTTCGACACGAAGTAGACAAACAGATCGGCTAAAGTATTAAAACATCATGATTGGACCGTGATGAAAATACTTAAGCAATAAGTTTCTCAATTACTTGAAAGATTACAGTATTCTTTCAATATGGACTCCTCCCAGAACACCTCAATTTGACGGTGTGTCCGAACTGAGAAACCGAACCTTGTTGGACATAGTAAGGTTAATCATGAGTCGCTCTGAGCTACCATTTTCCTTTAAGGGATATGCATTAAATAGTGCAATACTTATTTTGAATAAGGTTCCATGAAAATTTGTTTGACATATTTCATATTAGATATGAACAGGAAAGAAACCGGGTTTTCTCATTCCTGATGATTTGGGAATGCTAGGAATATGTTTGGATGATACCAAACTAGAACCCAAATTGGATAAGTGCCTAATTTATAGGGTTATCCTAGGGTAACCAAAGTATAGTACTTATACAACTCAAAAGAGAACAATTAATTGTTGCTCTCCATGCGGTTTTCCTAAGAGGAATACCTATATGCAGTGGTAAGTGGGAGGAAAGTAAAACTCGATGAAAAACGGAGTAATACTGTTCCAGGCACCGATTCCTTAATGGAACACAAACAGTTCATCAAGGATAAAACTGTACCAATAATCTTTGAATACACAAGAACTACGTAAGTCGGAGAGAGTCAGAAAACAACCTGGGAGGTATGGGTTTCTGATCTCACCTCATGAAGATGTCAATCTCATTGAGGAAGACGAACCGACTATGTATGAGGAAGTGATACAAGGTATCAACTCCCTATTATGGCAAAGTGCCATGATGTTCGAAATGGATTCCATGTATACCAACCATGTTTGGACACTGGTTGTTGTTCTGAAAGGCATTGTGCCTATTGGTACTATATGAGTCTTTAAGGAAGACAAACATGGATGGCAACATACCAACGTACAAAACTAGGCTTGTTGCGAAAAGGTATCGTTGTCAACATTGTGTCGATTACGATGAAACCTTTTACCTGTTGCCATGGTTAAATCCACTTAGATAATGCTTGCTAATGCTGCATGTTTCATTTATGAAATATGGCAGCTGAACATCAAAATCGCTTTCCTTAAACGGAAACCTTTTGGAGGATGTTTACAACATCCTGATGGTTTTTTCGTACCAAAACAAGCAAACAAGGTTTGCAGGTTATTCGATCCATTTATGGATTGAAGTAAACATTGCATTCTTGGAACTATATCGTTTTGATGTAATCATAATGGTGTATGATTTAATTCAAAACTAATATGATTCTTGTGTATATAAGGAGGTTAGTGGGAGCGCACTGACAGTGATTGTCCTATATAATGATGATATGTCATTTCTTGGAAATGAAATTCCCATAATACAATCGGTGAAAGCTTGGCTTTCATGAAAAATTCTCTGTAAGAATTCTTGGGAGAGACAACTTTTATTTTAGGAATAAAGATCTACTGGGATAGATCTAAAAGTTGTTGGCACTCTCCGACCTGATGTCTCATATGCTTTGAGCATGTGGAGTCACAATCAGGTCAATCCAACTGATAATCACTGGATTTATGGTAAGAACATCCTCATGTATCTTAGATGAACTAGGGATGCTTTCTTATACTATGGAGAATGAGAACTTGAAGTGAATAGGTTCACTGCTGCAAGTTTCAAAACCGATAAAAATGACTATAAGTCGAAATAAGGGTACTAAATAGTTTGAATAACGAAACAGTGAGCTAGAAATATTCCAAGCAAGATACTGTTACAGAATAAACAACGAAAGTGGAATATTGATGCAGCTGAGGTAGCAATAGAAGCCATTTGGATCTTAATAATCCTAATTGGATTAGGAGTAGTTCTGTTAGCAGCTGAGCTAGGCTACAACACAGGCTAAAGAATTAATGGTCTCATCAACGATCCAAGCATATACTTCAACTATTCATCTGATTCGTTCGGATCATACATCGTGGCGATGTGATGATCGAATAAATCGCATCAGATGATAACTTTGCAAATCCGCTGACGAAAGTTTTTTCTCAGCAGAAGTTTGAGCGAACCGTACAAAGTTCAAGTGTAGGACACTTGAGTGATTGGCTATAGGCCAAGTGGGAGATTGTTTGACAATTATGACCCATAGCATCACTATTTGTACAAACACATGGTTTTGTTGTACAAATTAACAATGTGACAAAGGAAATTGCTCTTTTATCATTTGTAATTAGATTACCGGGATATATAAAAGATAAAAGTCCATATCATTAGTTCCGGAGTGATAAGATATGAGACAGTATCAATCCATGAAGGTTTAATTATTAAAACATCCATAGTCGGAGTATTATCGAGATTGGACATCGATAATACGGAATAGACTAGTATTGCAATTGTGCGCGTTGTGGGTGTTAGGTTTCTATTAAGTCCCAAGGATGATTTATAAGCATAAAATAATTTGTGAATACTCAATGAAATATGGCGGAATCATACTTACATTGAACGGCTTTGTGATGCAAAGAACAAAACTTTTTGTGCCATTTGAGAAGCTCCAAGGCTCAAGGCAAACTCACTGTTTTTGCTCCTCAAAATCGGTCATGGTCCTCCATTCATGTCTTCAAGCTCCAAGCTTCCAAAATGGATTCCAAGCTCATGAAACTACTGCCCTATCACCTTGGTATGTCTCCTATAGTGTGCTAGCACTTGTGATTTTGCAACAAAATCACTAAATCTTCTTGCCATAGCTCATGGTTTTTCAACTAGAAAAACAGAAGAAGAGCAGCCCATTTTGGACGTGAGAGAGAGGGAGAAGAAGTGAAGAGAGGGAGAGTTAAATGTGTTATATATAAAATTGATTTCCAAAATCCAATAATAACATATACAAAAAATTTGTTAAATGGCTTTCAAAAATTCAACAAATTTTGGAGGCAAAAATGCATTAAATGCATTCAACAACCCACATCAACTTCCATCAACTCACATCAATCAATCAATCAATGTGACAAGTTGTCACATCACTGAAAGTGACTGATGATTTGAAGCTTGATGCAACTAGCGATTTGACGCTTGATTTGACTTGCGTGCCGCACTCGAATTCGAAATGTGAATGCACTCGCAAACAATCCCGGGCTCGGGTTCGCTAATTCCAAATTAACAAATTTTCCGTTGCGACGCAATTAAATGATTATGCCTAGCGAAATCACTATTCATGGCACCCGAATTAAAATCTGATTTTAATTCCGCGTCGAAATCCAATTTCATTTTATATATCAAATATATTAATTTATCGATTAATTCCAAATTAACCGTTCTCTCTCTTTAATTAATAATTTATCCCAGAAAAAATCTCCGTAATCAATCCCAGATTAATTTTCTCTCTCATCCAATTAATCTCAGATTAATAAAGTGCGATTCATACATCATCGGTGAATCTTCGGGAAGCGACCCATGAGATCCCCGGATATGTTGGCAGTAAATACGGTCGTCTGACTATCCGAACACGTAAGTACCTAGTACTACGTTTATACCGATTTACAAGACAAGGTTGGCTTCGATCAAAGCGCCATGCCTACCCAATTCTCCAGAAACATGCTTACATGAATAAGCGATCTATATCAGGGGTAGTATACGTAGTATTATGTATGTCGATCCAGTATCGGATGGTCACGTGCTAGGCCTGGGGCTAGAATTATGTTTACCCCGTACGAAGCACATATCGGATCTCTGGTAACTAGTCTCTATAATCGGATATACATGACCTAGTCATAATATCCCGATAGCTGCAGCATATAAGAGAACAAGTTCCGTATCCTACGTGATCATCATCTCCACTATAACTGAAGTGATACTTCCATCTTGACATCACACCCAATACACTACGATTCTCAATATACCCAGAAGAGGCGTACACGGAACCTGTTAAAGCCCTGGATGACCAAAACCAAAGCATATTGATTGTCGCAAGTATTAGCGGTGCAAGTCTCAGGTTAAGACCAAATACACCTACCCTGAATTCGGACTTCCATAGAAATATAGTTATACTACCAATAGAATTCTGAAGGGGTCTATCCAGAGCGAAGCTGTTTCTCGTACCATCGGTAAAACACAAACTCATATTACACTTGCATGAGTATCCTATACCCAAATATATGAGAACTATGTCGTTGTGCCCTTACAACACGCACAAGTGTAATACTAGTCTTTTACGCATTATCGATGTCCAATCTCGATAATACTCTGACTAGGGATATTTAATGATTTATCCTTCGTGGATTGATATTGTCTCATATCTTCTCAATCTAGGAACAAATCATAAGGACCTCCTATCATTTATACATCTTGGCGATCTAATCACAAATGATAAGAGACCAATCTCCTTTGTCACATAGTTAATTTGTACAACAACACCATGATCTGGACAAATAGTGACGCTATGGGTCATAATTGTCCAACAATCTCCCACTTGGCCTATAGCTAGTCACTCGAGTGTCTAACACCCGAACTATGTACGGTTCGCTCAAACTGCTGAGAAAAGGCTTTCGTCAGTGGATTTGCATGATTATCGTCTGATACGATTTATTCGATCATCACATCGCCATGATGTATGATCCGAACGAATCAGATGAATATCGAAATATATATCTGGATCGTTGATGAGACCATTAATCCTTTAGCATGTGTTGTAGCCTAGCTCAGCTGCTAACAGAACTATATCTAATCTAATTAGATTTTTTATCGACCCAAATTGCTTCTATTGCTGCCTTCAGCTGCAGCAATAACCCGCATTTGTTGTTTATTCGGTAACAGTATCTTGCTTGGAAGATTTCGAGCTCACTGTTCCATTATTCAAACTTTATAGTACTGTTTTGCGACATATAGTCATTTTATCGGTTGGGAAACTTGCAGTAGTGATCCCAGTCACTTAAGTTCTCATTCTCTATAGATTAAGACAACAACCTTAGATCTCTAAGATACTAATGGATGTTCTTAATATCAATCCAGTGACTATCACTTGGATTGGCCTGTTTGTGAATTCATATGCTCAAAGCGTATGAGACACCAGGTCGCGTACATTTTTCAATGTACGATTTCTCGGAGAGTTTCATGAAAGCCAAGCTTTCGCCGATTGTTATTTTGGGAATGTCATTTCCAAGAAATGACATATCATCATTATTTATATTGGACATTTATTGTCAGTGCGCTCCCACTAACCTCCTTATATACAAAAGAATCATTTTCATTTTGAATTAAATCATAAACTATTATGATTACATCAAAATGATAATTCCAAGAACCTAATGCTTGCTTTAATCCAAAAATGGATCGAATAACCTGCAAACATTGTTTGCTAGTTTTGATATGACAAAACCGTCAGGATGTTGTAAACATCCTCCAAAAGGTTTCCTTTTCAGGAAAGCGATTTTCCGTTCAGCTGTCATATTTCATAAATGAAACATGCAGCATCAGCAAGCATTATCCAAATGGATTTACCATGGCAACAGGTAAAACGTTTCGTTGTAATCGACACAATATTGATAACGATACCTTTTCTCTACAAGCCCAGCTTAGTACGTTGGTATGTTGCCATCCATGTATGTCTTCCTTGAAGACTTATATAGTACCAATAGGCACAATGCCTTGCAGTACATCAACTGGTGTCCAAACATAGTTGGTATAAATGGAATCCATTTAGGACTCATTGCACTTTTCCATAATAGAGAGTCGATACCTTGTATCACTTCCTCATACGTAGTCAGTTGGTATTCCTCAATAAGATTGAAATTTTTATGAGGTCAGATCAGAAACCTTTACCCCAGGTTGTTTTCTGACTCTCTCCGACATACGCGGTTCTTATGTATTCGAAGATTAATGGTATAGTTTCATCCTTGATGAACTATTTATGTTCCATTAAGGAATAGGTGCCAGGAATAGTATTACTACGATTTTCATCGAGTTTTACTATCCTCCCACTTACCACAGCATATCGGTATTCCTCTTAGGAAAACCGCATGGCGAGCAACAATTAAATTGTTCTCTTGTGAGTTGTATATGTACTATACTTTGGTATCCCTAGGATAACCTACAATTTGGCACTTATCCAATTTGGGTTTTAGTTTGGTATCATCCAAACATATGCCCAGCATACCCAAATTTTCAGGAATGAGAAACCCGGTTTCTTTCCTGTTCATATCTAATATGAAATATGTCTAACAGATTTTATGAAACCTTATTCTAAATAAGTTATGCATTGTTCCTGTTTATCCGTTGAAGGAAATGGTAGCTCAGAGCGACTCATGATTAACCTTATCATGTCTAACAAAATTCGGTTTCTCAGTTCGGACACACCGTCATAATGACGTGTTCCGGGAGGGGTCCTTTATTGAAAGAATATTGTACTCTTTCAAGTATATTAGAAACTTATTGCTTAAGTATTTTCATCATGGTCTAACCGCGATGATTTAATACTTTAGCCGATCTGTTTGTCTATTTCGTGTCGAAACTTTAAAAGTTTCCGATTTGTGTTTCATAAGAAACACATAACCATAACGAGATGCCACATCCGTAAAGGTCACGAAATATTCATATCCACCTCTAGCCTAGCTAGACATGGGCCCACTTGCTTCACTATGAACTAGGGCTTACAGATCGGTGGCATTTACACTTTTACCAAGTAAATGTGTTTTAGGCACTTTGCCCTATAAACTAGATTCGTAGACTTTATTTGAATGTTATCAAATCAGTCGAAGTACCCACTCTTCAAAAGTATGGATATACGAGTCTTGTTTAAATTGCATCCCAGACAACAATGCCACAATATGTTTCTTCTGATCAAATCAGTTTGAGCTATTTATTTGTTATGTTATATGTTTGAGATTTATTTATATTCAAAATATAATTCTGTTATTCACATCTAATGTGTTTATCTCAATATCATATTTATAAAATAAAACACTTTAGTGTTCTAGAATATAAAGGTCAATCCGCAACGGATTAGACACTGATATAGAGATAATGTTTCTAGTCAAACTAGTTACATTATAACATGTTCCTAATTTAAGTAAACACCCTAAGGGTAGTTCCTAAATTAGGTATCTATGGTTGAAACATCGACAGTCGTCCCGTTTCCAATTCGCAGATTAATCTTATCTGAAGTCAGTATCCTGCTTATAGCAGATTCTGAACATCAGTACATATTTAAGTATATCACATTTAGTATCTAAAATCCAATTTTAATACTAGTAGCGAATATATTTATGACAAACATATTTGAAGTCAGAGCCTTGCCCCGTCTTCAATTCCTTCATGTCTGCTTTGTCCAAACGGCAGTCACGCTTTCGCGATCCCGTTTGCCACAATTAAGGCAGACATTTTGGGATATGTCCTTTATCGTCTTAGAAGAATATAATGATTTTTCCTTTGCCCTTTTCCACATTCTAGAAGCGTTCGGCCTAGCCTAGGTCTTCCGGAATGTCGAAGTAAGATGAACCTTGCGCTACTTGCCTTATTGCAAATTTTGGCTTTATCTCCTTGAGAATAGCCATTAACTCTCCAAGAGTTATACTATTGCAATTTAGTACTCTAAAATCTAAGTATAGATTTATGAAGATCCTTCAATTTCAATATCATACTTTAAGAATCTAATCCTTAGTTCTGATAAAGAAATTAAAGAGTCTATTGGCAAGCTTAATAGATTAAGCACTTAAGTTATCATTACATGAATCTTCCAAAGATCATGCTCTACTATTTGCTTAACTCTGGGCTTAGGCATAATATGTTATTTTATCAAATAAAGTAACTTATTATTTTCCAGGACTATCCTGAAATTATTCCCAATTTGAAAATTAAACCATTTAAATACATTTTCCCTAAGATTATGTTTTAAATGTCAATCTTTCAATTTTTCTTAATTTTAATAGTCCAACTATTTTATCAACGAATTAGGTACTATTTAAATATAATGATTATTATAGTCCAACTATATTAATCAACTATACGTTTAATTTATTAGTTTGAATACAATCCAACTGTTTATTAAAACAACGATTTAAATATTAGTCCAACTAACATTTAATTATTTGACGAATGATATTTGAATGAACGCGTATGGCAAGTTATTAAACGAATATTGCAAATTTAATACTTGCCTCCCACTATTTTTCGGCGAGCCTCTAACCCTCTGTCGAGTACTCGGGAAACTGTGTTTCCTAGTGGGCTAGGATCCGGTTAAATATCACACAATCTTGACTTTGGCCAACAAATTGTATGATAATTAACTAGGTAGATCTCTAAGATCAATGGATCCAATCCAATTCCTAGATCCAGTAGGGGGACATACAAGTCTGAAACATATATACAATATACATGCCAATATATCCAATATATTGCCTAACATTTTTCCTCTGAATCAACTAAGCCTTGGCTTCGCACAACAACTTAGTGATCCCAGTCAAGCGTGACCCATTACCATGGAAATCTTCGTAATCAATGTCGATGGACAAGAAGTGATCTTGACTTTGGCCAAAAAATCATGACTTGGACAAGACACCGATATGGAACAAAGCTCTCGTGATTCAACACATCCTCGACGGACAAAGGCCTTGACTTTGCCAACAAGCCAATGCCAGTCTCAGATCTTGAGTAAGAATCACTCAATGGAAGGAAAAACGCTTAATATTTTGCGAGGGTTTTTCGAGTGCAAATTGGCAACCAATTTTTATCTTTGTTAAGGTCTCATCATCATACACCCTTAACCATACATTCCAAAAATACATAAAAAGGCACGGATAAATAAATAATAATGATATGCGGATGGATACTTAAACATTGATCCTAGATCAAATCTCTCCATTTCCTCTCTCCCGCTAGCACAAGTATTTACTTCTACCCGTTACACTACACTTCTAAAGAAACCTCATTTACATTGAGGGGAATAGGTGAGAAGAGAATACAAATAGTAAGGAGGTAATAAGGCTGGACACGCAGGTCCAATTAATAAATTCCAAATTTATTACAATAATTTCTAAAATTGCCCCACCCATCTAATATCCATCCGATATACATTATTCATGCATCGCAATCATGTATTCACACAAGCATGTTATCAATCAATCTAATCCAATTAATTAATCTGAATATTAATGACCATCCAATGTTCAAACAACGATTTGATTTTGCGCGAGTCAAACTCGTTTTGCGAATAAGTACTCAAAGTACGAATTCTCGAATTAAATTAAACTACATAATTAAATCCAATTCAATTTGAATTTAATACTAATTCGCTATTTAATTCCATATTAAATACTACACTTTATTAATGAACTTTTACGACTTAAATTCCAAATTTAATCGTTACGGGTCTCAAAGCCCGATTAACGTCCAACATTAATTTAATTAAAGTCCAATGGGCTTTTAATTAATTTCTTAAGGCGTGGACTTTTGGTCAACTCGGGTGAAAGCCAATAACCAAAGCCCAATCAAGGAATTACCCCATAAGCCTAGAAATCAATTTAGGCCCATTAGGCCCAATTAAATTTATTAAGGTCCATTAGTCACATTTGGGCTTTATGGAAGCGGTTTTGGGCCCAATTGGATCCAACCAATTTTAGCCTAAACCTAACTTGGTACAACCAAGCCCAATAAGCCCAATAACAACATTCAAGCCCAATATTACAAAATAGGCCCAACATAATTAAATTACAAAAACCCAATTTCATAATTTAATTACATAAAGTGTATATCATAATTAATTAACCAAATCAATATTTCCAAAACACCAAATTAGCCTAATAATCATGCTTATCAACATTAAATCATGTCCAACACAATTTAACAAAAAATCAAACCCAATACATGCTTCCAAAGTCTCGGCTTATAGGGATTTTAATGTCCAATTTGAATTCAATCCAATTAAATCCAATTCAACATTAAATCAACAATTTCCAATTGATTCCAACTCATCCAATGAATCAAAAATCAAAAAATCACCAAGACATTTGGGCTCATTATTTTCGGCCAAGCCTAAAATTTGGGCAAATTTGTTCCAAATAATTTTTCATGAAATTGATCCAATCAATCTTCAATTTAACAACATTTAAGCATATTCATTCATCCAATTTCATCAAATCATGCTCAAAATCATTTTACCCAATTTTAACCCTAATCAAGTTTCATGCTCAAATGGCTCAAGATACCATTGTTAGGTTTCTATTAAGTCCCAAGGATCATTTATAAGCATAAAATCATGTGTGAATACTCAATGAAATATGGCGGAATCATACTTACATTGAACGGCTTTGCGATGCAAAGAACAAAACTTTTTGTGCCCTTTGAGAAGCTCCAAGGCTCACGGCAAACTCACTGTTTTTGCTCCTCAAAATCGGCCATGGTCCTCCATTGATGTCTTCAAGCTCCAAGCTTCCAAAATGGATTCCAAGCTCATGAAACTACTGCCCTATCACCTTGGTATGTCTCCTATAGTGTGCTAGCACTTGTGATTTTGCAACAAAATCACTAAATCTTCTTGCCATAGCTCATGGTTTTTCAACTAGAAAAACAGAAGAAGAGCAGCCCATTTTGGACGTGAGAGAGAGGGAGAAGAAGTGAAGAGAGGGAGAGTTAAATGTGTTATATATAAAATTGATTTCCAAAATCCAATAATAACATATACAAAAAATTTGTTAAATGGCTTTCAAAAAGTTAGCAAATTTTGGAGGCAAAAATGCATTAAATGCATTCATCAACCCACATCAACTTCCATCAACTCACATCAATCAATCAATCAATCAATGTGACAAGTTGTCACATCACTCAAAGTGACTAATGATTTGACGATTGATGCGACAAGCGATTTGACGCTTGATTTGACTTACGTGCCGCACTCGAATTCGAAATGGGAATGCGCTCGCAAACAATCCCGGGCTCCGGTTCGCTAATTCCAAATTAATGAATTTTCCGTTACGACGCAATTAAATGATTATGCCTAGCAAAATCACTATTCACGTAACTAACGAATTAATTCGTTCACCCGAATTAAAATCCGATTTTAATTCCTCGTCGAAATCCAATTTCGTTTAATATATCGAATATATTAATTTATTTTAATTTATCGATTAATTCCAAATTAACCGTTCTCTCTCTTTAATTAATATTTTATCCTAGATAAAATATCTCCATAATTAATCCCAGATTAATTTTCTCTCTCATCCAATTAATCCCAGATTAAAAAAATGCGAGTCATACATCATCGGTGAATCTTTGGGAAGCGACCCATGAGATCCTCGGATATGTTGGCAGTAATTACGGTCGTCGGACTATCAGAACACGTAAGTACCTAGTACTACGTTTATACTGATTTACAAGACAATGTTGGCTTCTAGCAAAGCGCCATGCCTACCCAATTCTCTAGAGACATGCTTACAGGAATAAGCGATCTATATCAGGCGTAGTATACGTAGTATTGTGTTTGTCGATCCAGTATTGAATGGTCACGGGCTAGGCCTGGGGCTGGAATTCTGTCTGTCCCGTACGAAGCATAGATCGGATCTCTTGTAACTAGTCTCTATAATCGGATATACATGACCTAGTCATAATATCCCGATAGCTGCAGCATATAAGAGAACAAGTTTCGTATCCTACGTGATCATCATCTCCACTATAACTGAAGTGATACTTCCGTCTTGACGTCACACCCAATACACTACGATTCTCAATATACCCAGAAGAGGCGTACACAGAACCGGTTAAAGCCCTGGATGACCAAAACCAAAGCATATTAATTGTCGCAAGTATTAGCGGTGCAAGTCTTAGGTTAAGACCAAATACACCTACCCTGAATTCAGACTTCCATAGACACATAGTTATACTACTAATGGAATTCCGAAGGGGTCTATCCAGAGCGAAGCTGTTTCCCGTACCATCGGTAAAACACAACCTCCTATTACACTTACATGAGTATCCTATGCCCAAATATATGAGAACTATGTTGTTGTGCCCTCACAACACGCACAAGTGTAATACTAGTCTTTTACGCATTATCGATGTCCAATCTCGATAATACTCTGACTATGGATATTTTTTGATTTATCCTTCGTGGATTGATACTGTCTCATATCTTCTCAATCCAGGAACAAATCATAGGGACCTCCTATCATTTATACATCATAGTGATCTAATCACAAATGATAAGAGAGCAATCTCATTTGTCACATAGTTAATTTCTACAACAAGACCATGATCTGTAAAAATAGGGATGCTATAGGTCATAATTGTCCAACAGTGGGAGCATAACGGCATAGTTCTCATATATTTAAGTATTTGATACTTATACAAGTGTAATAGAAGGTTCTGTTTATCGATGGTACGGAAACAGCTTCGCTCTGGATAAACCCCTCGGAATTCCATTGGTAGTATGACTATGTGTATATGGAAGTCCGAATCAGGGTAGGTGTATTTGGTCTTAACCTGATACTTGCGACAATCAATATACTTTGCTTTTGGTCATCCAGGGCTTTAACTGGTTCTATGTACGCCTCTTCCGGGTATATTGAGAATCGTAGTGTATTGGGTGTGATGTCAAGATGGAAGTATCACTTCAGTTATATGGAGATGAAGGTCACGTAGGATACGAAAATGGTGCTCTTATATGGTGCAGCTATCGGGATAATATGACTAGGTAATGATTATCCGATTATAGAGACTAGTTACGAGAGATCTGATACGTGCTTCGTACGGGGCAGACACAATTCCAACCCCAGGCCTAGCACGTGACATCCGATACTGGATCGTAATACGCAATACTACGTATACTACGCATGATATAGAATACAAATTCCCTTAAGAATATTTATGAAGAATTGGGTAGGCACGGTGCTTTGCTAGAAGCCAACCATGTCTGTAAATCGGTAAAATGTAGTACTAGGTACGTACGTGTTCGGATAGTCCGACGACCGGATTTACTGCCAACATATCCGGGGATCTCATGGGTCACTTCCCGAAGATTCACCGATGACGTATGACTCGCACATAATTAATCTGGGATTAATTATAAGAGAGATAAAATTAATCTAGGATTAATTACTAGGATATTTTATCTGGGATAAAATATTATTTATAGAGAGAGAACAATTAATTTGGAATTAATCGATAAATTAATAATTTGATATATTAAACGAAATTGGATTTCGACGCGGAATTAAAATTGGATTTTAATTCGGGCAAACGAGTTAATTTAGATTTAATTCACTCGCGACGTGAATATTAATTTTGCTAGGTATAATTATTTAATTAAATTTGATTTAATTACATCGCAATGGAAAATTCGTTAATTCTGAATTAGCGAACCCTAGCCCGTGAGTGTTTGCAGGCCCACTCGTATTTCGAATCAAGTGGGGCCTATAATTCACATCACGCGTCACATTATTAGTCATTCAAGTGATGCAAGTCACATCAACTTTGAGTGATGAGATGCTTGTCACTTGTGATTGATGCGAGTAGTTGAAAGGCTTTATAGTCTTGTACCTTTTTTGGAAAAAATGGGATTTGGTATTTGATTTTTTGAAAATCAAAAACATATCACACTACACAACTCATCTTCTTCTCTCTCTCTCTCTCCCATTCGGCCAAGGGCCATTTTTCTTCTCTCAAATTTCTCTCATGGCCGAGAGATACAAGAAGCTTTAGGGTTATTTTGTGGCAAAATTACCAAGTGCTAGCACACTAAAAGAGTCATTCAAAGGTGATAGGGAAACCCATTCATGAGCATGGAATTACCATTTACAAAGCTTGGAGCTTGGAGCACACAATTGAGGGTTGATCGAAACTTGGAGTACAAATTTTTGGCATGGCCGAGAGCTTCAATGGCGTAGCAAAATTTTTTTGTTTCATCACATCGCAAAAGCCGATCAAAGTGAGTATTCCGCAACTTTACTTTGATGTATTCACACTGTTCATATGCTTAATTGATCTTGGGATAACTTAGAAAACCCAACAATATTTTGTTTGAATAACAGAGCAGTAAGCTGGAAATCATCCAAGCAAGAGACTCTTATCGTTTCAGCAATAAAAGCGGAGTATATTGCTGCAGCTGAAGCAGCAAAAGAGGCAGTTTGGATCCGAAAATTTCTAATTGGATTAGGAGTAGTTCCGTTAGCAGCTGAGCCTGTTCCATTGTATTGTGACAACAACAGGGCTATAGTGCAGGCTAAAGAACCGCGGTCTCATCAACGATCCAAGCATGTTCTTCGACGTTTCCATATGATTCATGAGATCATATATCGTGGCGATGTGAAGATCGAGAAGGTCGCATCAGAGGACAACATTGCAGATCCGCTGACGAAAGCTATTCCTCATTAAATGTTTGAGCGACATGTACATTGTTTAGGTATTAGATGCTTGAGTGACTGGCTATAGGCCAAGTGGGAGATTGTTAGACAATTATGACCAATAGCGTCACTATTTGTAAAAGACATTGTGGTTTTTGTACAAATTAATTATGTAGCAATGAAATTGCATTTTATCATTTTGTAATTTGATTACTTAAATATATAAATGATAAAAGTCCCTATGATTAGTTCCAGATTATAAGATATGAGACAATATCAATCCATAGAGGTTTAATCATTAAATATCCATAGTCGTAGTATTATCGAGACTGGACATCGATAATGTGAAATAGACTAGTATCACACTTGTGCGTGTTATGGAAGCATAACAGCATAGTTCTCATATATTTAAGTATTGGATACTTATGCAAGTGTGATAGGAGGTTTTGTTTACAGATGGTACGGAAACAGCTTCGCTCTGGATAGACCCCGCGGAATCCCATTGGTAGTATGAATATGTGTCTATGGGAGTCTGCATCAGGGTAGATGTATTTGGTCTTAACTTGAGACTTGCATCGCTAGTACTTGCGACAATCAATACGCTTTGGTTTTGGTCGTCCAGGACTTTAACAGGTTATGTGTACGCCTCTTCTGGGTTTATTGAAAATCGTAGAGTATTGGGTGTGATGTCAAGAAGGAAGTATCACTTCAGTCATATGGAGATGATGATCACGCATAGATACAGAACTGGTCCTCTAAAATGGTTGCAACCATTGGGATAAAATAACAAGGTCATGATTATCCGATTTAAAGAGACTAGTTGCAAGTAATCTGATATATGCTTCATACGGGGCATACACTATTCCAGCCCCAGGCCTTGCATGTGACATCCGATACTGGATCGCTATACGCAATACTGCGTATACTACGCCTGATATAGATTATATATTCCATTAAGAATATTTCTAGATAATTGGGTAGGCACGGTGCTTTGCTAGAAGCCAACCATGTCTCGTAAATCAGTAAAAACATAGTACGAGGTACGTACGTGTTCGGATAGTCCGACGACCGGATTTACTGCCAACATATCCAGGGATCTCTTGGGTCGCTTCCCGAAGATTCACCGATGATGTATGATTCGAACATAATTAATCTTGGATTAATTACGGAGATATTTTATCTGGAATAAAATACTATTTGAAGAAAGAGAACGATTAATTCAGAATTAATCGATAAAGTAATATATTCGATATATTAAACGAAATTAGATTTCGACGCGTAATTAAAATTGGATTTTAATTCGGGAAAGCGAATTAATTTAGAATTAATTCGCGAGCGACGTGAATAGTAAATTGATTTAATAACGTCGCAACAAAAAATTCGTTAATTCAGAATTAACGAAACCGAGCCCGGGATGTGTTTGCGAGGCCACTCTGATTTTGAATCAAGTGCGGCCACAAGTCACATCACTCATCACATCGCTCGTCACATCACATGTCACTTTAGTGATGGATGTCCATTCACCTTTTTGGTGAGTGACAACTAGTCACTATTCATGATGTTGGTTGTTGAGAGCCTTTAATGCCATTTTGGCTCCAAATTTGTTTTGACTTTTTGAAAGGCATATACCAAATTTTGGTAACACTTTTGGCATAACTTGTTTTTAGAAAACAAAATCAAAACACTCTTTATCTCTCCCTTTGCTCATTGTCGTGAGCATCCTCCAAGAACAAAGAAAATTGTTTTCTTTCTACACTTGCTAGCACACATCAAAGGATCATAAAAGGTGATAGGGAAACCAACCTTGGAGCTTGGAATCCTTGCAAAAGCTTGGAGCTCATTCATCTTCTACAAAGGATCACCTTGGCTGAATTCAACAAAGAGACTTGGGTGTTCATCTTCTTCAAAATCTATTCAATGTAAGTGTAATTCTGCCTCACTTCTTTGAGTATTCATTCTTTTCATTGTTCAAATATGATCTTGGGACTATATTAGAAACCAACAGTGGTTTATTGAGCCTAATTTGAGCATGAAAAATGTTAGGGTTCTTATGCTAAAATTTGGGTAAAAATGATTTGAGCATGATTTGATAAAATTGATTGATTGAGTATTCTTGAATAATGATAACATAGTGTTATGCATGATCAATTTCATGAAAAATGAATTGGATTAATTTTTCCCCAAATTAAGGCTTGGCTGAATGCAAGCTTAGATTGGGACTATAGGAAACCTTTTGGATGATGTTTACAACATCCTGAGGGTTTTGTCGTACCAAAAAACCAAACAAGGTTTGCAGGTTATTCGATCCATTTATGGATTGAAGCAAGCATTGCGTTCTTGGAACTATATCGTTTTGATGTAATCATAATGGTGTATGATTTAATTCAAAACGAATATGATTCTTGTGTATATAAAGAGGTTAGTGGGAGCGCACTGACAGTGATTGTCCTATATAATGATGATATGTCATTTCTTGGAAATGAAATTCCCATAATACAATCGGTGAAAGCTTGGCTTTCATGAAAAATTCTCCTTAAGAATTCTTGGGAGAGACAACTTTTATTCTAGGAATAAAGATCTACTGGGATAGATCTAAAATTTGTTGGCACTCTCCGACCTGGTGTCTCATATGCTTTGAGCATGTGGAGTCACAATCAGGCCAATCCAAGTGATAGTCACTGGATTGATGTTAGGAACATCCTTACGTATCTTAGATGAACAATGGATGCTTTCTTATACTATGGAGAAGGAGAACTTGAAGTGACTAGGTTCACTGCTGCAAGTTTCCAAACCGATAAAAACGATTATAAGTCGTAATAAGGGTACTATATAGTTTTAATAACGGAACAGTGAGCTCGAAATCTTCCAAGCAAGAAACTATTACCGAATAAACAACGAAAGTGGAATATTGCTGCAGCTGAGGCAGCAATAGAAGCCATTTGGATCTTAATAATCCTAATTGGATTAGGAGTAGTTCTGTTAGCAGCTGAGCTAGGCTACAACACAGGCTAAAGAATTAAGGGTCTCATCAATGATCCAAGTATATACTTCAACTATTCATCTGATTCGTTCGGATCATACATCGTGGCGATGTGATGATCGAATAAATCGCATCATATGATAACTTTGCAAATCCGCTGACGAAAGTAGTTTCTCAGCAGAAGTTTGAGTGAACCATACATAGTTCAAGTGTAGGACACTTGAGTGATTGGCTATAGGCCAAGTGGGAGATTGTTGGACAATTATGACCAATAGCATCACTATTTGTATAGAACATGTTGTTGTACAAATTAACTATGTGACAAAGGAAATTACTCTTTTATCATTTTTAATTAGAATTACCGGGATATATAAATGATAAAAGTCCATATGATTAGTTCTGGATTGATAAGATATGAGACAATATCAATCCATGAAGGTTTAATCATTAAAACATCCCTAGTCGGAGTATTATCGAGATTGGACATCGATAATGCGAAATAGACTAGTATTGCACTTGTGCGCGTTGTGGGAGTATAACGGCATATTTCTCATATATTTAAGTATTGGATACTTATGGAAGTGTAATAGGAGGTTCTGTTTACCGATGGTATGGAAACAGCTTCGCTCTGGATAGACCCCTCGGAATTCCATTGGTAGTATGACTATGTGTCTATGGAAGTCCGAATCAGGGTAGGTGTATTTGGTCTTAACCTGATACTTGCACCGCTAATACTTGCGACAATTAATATATTTTTCTTTTGGTCGTCCAGGGCTTTAACCGCTTCTGTGTACGCCTCTTCTGGGTATATTGAGAATCGTACTGAATTGGGTGTGATGTCAAGATGGAAGTATCACTTCAGTCATATGGAGATGATGGTCACGTAGGATACGAAACTGATGCTCTTATATGCTGTAGCTATCAGGATAATATGACTAGGTCATGCTTATCCGATTATAGAGACTAGTTACCAAAGATCTTATATGAGCTTCTTACGGGGAAGACACAATTCCAGCCCCAGGCCTAGCACGTGACATCCGATACTGGATCGCAATACGCAATACTACGTCTGATATAGATACATATTCCTTTAAGAATATTTCTGGAGAATTGGGTAGGCACGGTGCTTTGCTAGAAGGCAACAATGTCTTGTAAATCGGTAAAAGCGTAGTACTAGGTACGTACGTGTTCGGATAGTCCGATGACCGGATTTACTACCAACATATCCGGGGATCTCATTGGACGCTTCCCGAAGATTCACCGATGACGTATGACTTACACATAATTAATATGGGATTAATTATAAGAGAGATAAAATTAATCTAGGATTAATTACGGAGATATTTTATCTGGGATAAAATATTATTTAAAGGGAGAGAACGATTAATTTTAATTAATCGATAAATTAATATATTCGATATATTAAACGAAATTGGATTTCGACGCGGAATTAAAATTAGATTTTAGTTTGGGCAAAAGAGTTAATTTAGATTTAATTCGCTCACGATGTGAATAGTAATTTTGCTAGGCATAATTATTTAATTAAATTTGATTTAATTACGTCGCAACGGAAAATTCGTTAATTCAGAATTAGCGAACCCGAGCCCGGGAGTGTTTGCGGGCCCACTCATATTTTGAATCAAGTGGGGCCCATAAGACACATCACTCGTCACATCATTAGTCATTTAAGTGATACAAGTCACATCAACTTTGAGTGATGAGATGCTTGTCACTTGTGATTGATGCGAGTAGTTGAAAGGCTTTAAAGCCTTGTACCTTTTTTGGAAAAATGGGAGTTTGTATTTGATTTTTTGAAAATAAAAAACATAACACACAACACAACTCATCTTCTTCCTCTCTCTCTCTCTCCCATTCGGCCAAAGGCCATTTTTCTTCTCTCAAATTTCTCTCATTGCCGAGAGATACAAGAAGCTTTAGGGAAATTTTATGGCAAAATTACCAAGTGCTAGCACACTAAAAGAGTCATTCAAAGGTGATAGGGAAACCCATTCATGAGCATGGAATCACCATTTTCAAAGCTTGGAGCTTGGATCACACAATGAAGGGTTGACCGAAACTTGGAGCACAAATTTTGGGCATGGCCGAGAGCTTCAATGGAGGAGCAAAATTTTTGTGTTTCATCGCATCAGAAAAGCCGATCAAAGTGAGTATTCCACAACTTTACTTTGATGTATTCACACTTTTCATATGCTTAATTGATATTGGGATAACTTAGAAAACCCAACAATATTTTGTTTAAATAACAGAGCAGTAAGCTGGAAATCTTCCAAGCAAGAGACTGTTGTCGATTCATCAACAGACGCAGAGTATATTGCTGCAGCTGAAGCAGCAAAAGAGGCAATTTGGATCCGAAAATTCCTAATTGGGTTAGGAGTAGTTCTGTTAGCAGCTGAGCCTGTTCTATTGTATTATGACAATAACGGGGCTATAGCGCAGGCTAAGGAACCGCGGTCTCATCAATGATCCAAGCATGTTCTTTGACGTTTCCATCTGATTCGTGAGATAATACATTGTGTGCTATGTGAAGATCAGGAAGGTCGCATCAGAGGACAACATTGCAGATCCGCTGACGAAAGCTATTCCTCAGTAAAAGTTTCAGCGACATGTACATAGTTCAGGTATTAGATGCTTGAGTGACTGGCCATAGGCCAAGTGGGAGATTGTTAGACAATTATGACCCATAGCGTCACTATTTGTAAAAGAAATTGTGGTTTTTGTACAAATTAATTATATAGCAATGAAATTGCATTTTATCATTTTGTAATTTGATTAATTAAATAAATAAATGATAAAAGTCCCTATGATTAGTTCCAGATTATAAGATATGAGACAGTATCAATCCATAAAGCTTTAATCATTAAATATCCCAAGTCGTAGTATTATCGAGACTGGACATCGATAATGCGAAATAGACTAGTATCGTACTTGTGCGTGTTATGGAAGCGTAACAACATAGTTCTCATATATTTAATTATTGGATACTTATACAAGTGTAATAGGAGGTTGTGTTTACCGATGGTACGGAAACAGCTTCGCTCTGGATAGACCCCACATCTCATTAGTAGTCTGAATATGTGTCTATGGGAGTCTGCATCAGGGTAGGTGTATTTGGTCTTAACCTGAGACTTGCATCGCTAGTACTTGCGACAATCAATACCCTTTGGTTTTGGTCGTCCAGGACTTTAACAGGTTCTGTGTACGCCTCTTCTGGGTTTATTGAGAATCGTAGTGTATTGGGTGTGATGTCAAGAAGGAAGTATCACTTTAGTCATATGGAGATGATGATCACGCAAGGATACAGAACTGGTCCTCTAAAATGGTTGCAACCATCGGGATAATATGACAAGGTCATGATTATCCGATTTAAAGAGACTAGTTGCTAGTAATCTGATATATGTTTTGTACGGGGCAGACAATATTCCAGCCCCAGGCCATGCATGTGACATCCGATACTGGATCGCTATACACAATGCTTTGCTAGAAGCCAACCATGTCTCGTAAATAGGTAAAAACGTAGTACGAGGTACGTACGTGTTCGGATAGTCCGACGACCGGATTTACTGCTGCAACATATCCAGGGATCTCTTGGGTCGCTTCCCGAAGATTCACCGATGACGTATGATTCGAACATAATTAATCTTGGATTAATTACGGAGATATTTTATCTATGATAAAATACTATTTGAAGAGAGAGAACAATTAATTCAGAATTAATCGATAAAATAATATATTCGATATATTAAACGAAATAAGATTTCGACGCGGAATTAAAATTGGACTTTAATTCGGGCAAACGAATTAATTTAGAATTAATTCGCGAGTGACATGAATAGTAAATTTGATTTAATTACGTCGCAACGGAAAATTCGTTAATTTGGAATTAACGAAATCGAGCCCGGGATGTGTTTGCGAGGCCAATCCGATTTTGAATCAAGTGTGGCCACAAGTCACATCACTCGTCACATCGCTCGTCACATCACATGTCACTTTAGTGATGGATGTCCATTCACCTTTTTGGTGAGTGACAACTAGTCACTATTCATGATGTTGGTTGTTGAGAGCCTTTAATGCCATTTTGGCTCCAAAATTTGTTTTGACTTTTTGAAAGGCATATACCAAATTTTGGTAACACTTTTGGCATAACTTGTTTTTAGAAAACAAAATCAAAACACTCTTTATCTCTCCCTTTGCTCATTGTCGTGAGCATCCTCCAAGAACAAAGAAAATTGTTTTCTTTCTACACTTGCTAGCACACATCAAGGATCATAAAAGGTGATAGGGAAACCAACCTTGGAGCTTGGAATCCTTTCAAAAGCTTGGAGCTCATTCATCTTCTACAAAGGATCACTTTGGCTGAATTCAACAAATAGATTTTGATGTTCATCTTCTTCAAAATCTATTCAATGTAAGTGTGATTCCGCCTCACTTCTTTGAGTATTCATTCTTTTCATTGTTCAAATATGATCTTGGGACTATATTAGAAACCAACAATGGTATCATTGAGCCTAATTTGAGCATGAAAAATGTTAGGGTTCTTATGCTAAAATTTGGGTAAAAATGATTTGAGCATGATTTGATAAAATTGATTGATTGAGTATTCTTGAATAATGATAACATAGTGTTATGCATGATCAATTTCATGAAAAATGAATTGGATTAATTTTTCCCCAAATTAAGGGCTTGGCTGAATGCATGCTTACCCTAATAGTCATGGTATTTTTTGTTCTTTTGATCATTGGATGAGTTTGAACACTTGGTAATGTTGATTTGAGATTCAATCGGATTGAAAACAAAATCGGACAAAAAACTCTCAAAATGCCATGACCAATATGAGCATGAAATGAGTTGATTTTTTGTTTCAAAATATTGGACATGAGTTGAACAAATTAATACATGATTAATTGATTAAATTAGTATTTTGGAAATATTAATTTAGATATTTAATTGATGTAATACACTTTAAATAATTGAATTTTGAAATTTGGAAAATTAAAATTTAATTAGTTGGGCTTAATTTAGAATTGGGCTTTAAATGTTATATTTGGCCCTAATGGGCTTGTTTGGGCCAAGTTGATTTAAGTCAATTGGATTGGATCCAAATTGGGCCTAAATCATTCCATTAAGTCCAAATGTGACAAATGAGCCTTTTAAGTTTAATTGGGCCTTATGGGCCTAAATTGGATTGGATCCAAATTGGGCCTAAATCATTCCATTGGGCCTTATGGGCCTAAATTGGTTTCTTGGAAAATAAGGGTGATTCATTAATTGGGCTTTGGTATTTGGGTTTGACCCATATTGACCAAAGTCCATGCCTTAAGAAATTAATTGAAAGCCCATAAGACTTTAATTAAACGACATTAGATGTTAATTGGGCTTTGAGACCCATTAAGATTAGATTTGGAATCTAAGTCTTTAAAGGCACATTAAAAAATGTAGTTATTTAATTTGGAATTAAATATAGAATTATTATTGAGAACGAATTAAATTATATTTAATTGTAGTTCGATATAATTCAAGAATTCATACTTTGAGTACTTATTCTCAAATGAGTTGGACTCGTGCAAAATCAAATCGTTGTTTGAACATTGGATGATCACTTTATTCAAGATTAATAATTGGATTAGATTGATTGAATAACATGCTTTGTGTGAATACATGGATGTGTTTGAATGAATAACGTATATCAGATGGATATTAGAAGGGAAAGGGCAATTTTGGAAATTGTTTTAAATTTAGAACTTATTAAATTGGACATGCGTGTCTAGTCTTATCTCTCTTGATTATTTGTATTTTCTTCTCACCTAATTCCCCTCAATGTTAATGAGGTTTCTTTAATTGTATTATGTAATTGGGTAGAAGCAAGAATAGTGCTAGCCGGGGAGAAGAAATGGAGTGATTCGTTCTAGGAACAATCTGTGAAATATCCATCTACATATCGTTATTAATTTATTTCCGCGCCTTATTATGCTTTTAGAATGCATGCTTAAGGGTGTATGATGAGACCTAACAAAGATAATTAATTGGTTGCCAATTTACGCAAAAACCCTCAAAAAAATATTAAGTGTTTTCCTTCCATTGAGTGATTCTTACTCATGATCCAAGATTGGCACTGGTTTCTTGGCCCAAGTTAAGACCTTTGTCCATCGCGGATGTGTTTTAATCATGAAGGCTTTGTTCCATATCGGTGTCTTGTCCAAGTTGTGATTTGTTGGCCAAAGTCAATATCACTTATTGTCCATCGACATTGATTACGAAGCTTTCCAAGTCAATGGGTCTCGCTTAACTGGAATCATTAAGCTTGTTGTGCCAAAGCCAAGGCTTAGTTGATTCAGAGGAAAAAGGTTAGGAAAATATATTGGAATATTGGCATATATATTGTATATATGTTTCAGACTTGGAGGTCCACCTACCGGATCTAGGAATTGGATGAGATCCAATTGATCTTAGAGATCTACCAAGTTAAATATCATACAGCTTGTTGTCCAAAGTCAAGGTTGTGTGTTATTTAAGGGATCCTATCCCACTAGGAAACTAGGTTTCCCGAGTACTCAACAGAGGGTTAGGCTCGCCGAAAAATAGTGGGAGGCTAGTATTGAATTTGCAATTTCATTCAAATACTCAGCTTTACGCGCGCTTTCAATTATTCGTCAATTATTTTATTAGTTGGACTAATACATTATTATTTTTCTTGTAACAGTTAGACTGTACCCATACATCGTTAATCGAATAGTTGGACTATTGCGGTTAAGATGACATGAAAGTTGAGCATTAGGGAAATTGTCATGGGCGACAACGTCTTTAATGGCACAACTGCACACTAACTTTCACAAACTTTTGACTGGCATATGAATCTCAAATTGTTCTAGGATCTGAGAAGTTACTCTATACATTAGAGCGACCTATTAGGCCTAAGTCCCGACCTGATCAGTTGCTTGAGCTATAGCTTTGGAAGACTCATAGTGATGATAGTGCGACTGCTCAATCGTTAATGCTTGCCGCTATGACTCCGCAATTTCATCGTCAAAATAAGGGGTTGGATCTCTATGAGATGATGGAGAAGTTGCACGATCTCCATCGATCTAATCTTAGATCGCAAAGATATGAGTTGCAGAAGAAGCTCTTCTGCGCTCGCATTCAGAGGGTACGTTTGTTGAGCATCATGTCTCACAGATGATTGCTGACATTGAGCAGCTCAGACAGATAGGCATAGTCTTTCGAGGCTGAGACTTCAGTGGATTTGATCCTACAGTCTCTCCCCGACACTTGGAGTGGGTTCATCATGAACTACAACATGTTGAACCAAGACCAAACTCTTGGAGAGTTGATGTGCACTCTGCGTGAGGAACAAAATGAGCTCCTTAAGGTCAAGAAGCACGAGGTGCACTATGCTTCAACATCTCAGACTCTGAGGGCTTTGCCCAAGGCGACTGGAGGTGTTAAGAAGAAGAAGCATAAGAAGAAGGGCAAAGCCAAATCGTCAAAGGGTTATGGGAAACCCAAGGATAAATCCCAAGATGTATACTTGCAGTGCGGGAAGCGGGGTCACTG
Source organism: Zanthoxylum bungeanum (assembly GCA_019454045.1). Lineage (NCBI taxonomy): Eukaryota > Viridiplantae > Streptophyta > Magnoliopsida > Sapindales > Rutaceae > Zanthoxylum > Zanthoxylum bungeanum. Next base: position 40,461 of record SKCR01046488.1, read on the forward strand.
GAAGCGTGACTGCCTCGAGTACAAGGCACACATGAAGTAAATCAAAGCGGGCAAGGCACCGACTTCAGATATGTTTATTATAGAAATAAACATGTGTACTCCTAGTTTTAAAAATTGGATTTTTGATTCTGGTTGTGGTACTCACATATGTACTGATGTGCAGGATCTGCGGACAAACAGATTATTATGGAAACTAATATGATATCTTTCAAACAGATTATTATGGAAACTTATTCAAAATAAGTTCTTGCACTGGTTAAAGTTTATCCGTTGAAGGAAATGGTAGCTCAGAGCGACTCGTGATTAACCTTATCATGTCTAACAAAATTTGGTTAATCCATTCGGACACACCGTCAAATTGACGTGTTCCGTAAGGAGTCCTCATTTGAAAGAATACTATATTCTTTCAAGTATATTAGAAACTCTATTGCTTAAGTATTTTCCATTACGGTCTCACCGTGATGGTTTAATACTTTACCCGATCTGTTTGTCTATTTCGTGTCGAAACTGTGAAAGTTTTCGATTTGTGTTCTTCAAAAGAAACACGCAACCATAACGCGATGCCACATCCGTAAAGGTCACGAAATATTCATATCCACATCTAGCCTAGCTAGACATGGGCCCCACTTGCTTCACTATGAACTAGGGCTAACAGATCGGTGGCATTGGCACTTTTACCAAGTAAATAGTGTTTTAGCCACTTTGCCCAATAAACTAGATTCGTAGACTTTTATTTGAATGGAATTAAATTAGTCCTAGTACCCCTCTTCGAAAGTGTTGATATACGCTCTTGTTTAATAGTGTCCCTGACAACTATGCACATTTAAGTTTCTTAATTGATCAAATCATTTTGAGCTATTTATTTGTCATGTTATATATTTGAGATATTATTTATATTCAAAATATAAATCTGTTATTCACATCTAATGTGTTTATCTCAATATCATCTTTATAAATAAAACACTTTAGTGTTCTAGAACATAAAGGTTCTGTTAGACAGTAATGACCCATAGCGTCACTATTTTATAAATGATATTGTATTATTGTACAAAATTAACTATGTAGTAATGAAATTGCCTTTTACCGTTTTGTAATTTATTTAC
>SKCR01046489.1:0-41451 GCA_019454045.1 Zanthoxylum bungeanum
GTATGCAATGACCTAGACCTGTATGATTCAGCGAGATTATCCGTGATCGTCATAATCTACGGGTGGATAGATTATGGACACGAAATGGATTTCGTGACGGATATACCTGAATCAAGAGAGTCTCAATAATGAAACATACTCGTAGAGCACTAGAGCAACATTATGAATAATGATGATTATTTATAAATCGTTTAATCGTTTTAAACGAAAATACATGCGAACGGGCCGAACCGTCATTTCCTAATTAATGTGTATTTGTATTTAATATATGATATTATTAAATACACATTAATAAATAGTCAAATAAAGGTATTTGACATATATCATCAATATATGTATTTGAGATATTTAAAGTAAATATAATACATATATTTGATATATTTGTATTTAATTAATTATTTAATTATTTAATTGTTAAGATTAATATAATTAAAATATAAATATATCACCAAATGATAAAGTTAGGAAAGTGATTATAAGTTGCAATTGTTGACTTATACATTAAAGGAAAAGGTTGTCAAATTGATTTTGACTTCTTAAGATATTTGTTCAAAATTGTTTTGAAAAAATGAAAAAATATTTTTCCTTTATTTTTCCTTTCATTTCGGCCATACACTTAAGGATATAAGAGTTATATTTTTCTTGGTTGCCTTTGTTGACTTAATTAAATATCTTTAAAGTTGTTTTAGATATTTAACCAAGTTGATCAAATAAAGTGAAATGAAATTGAAATTACTAGTCTTGCATTTGGCTTGGAAATTCGGCCAAGGCTAATGAGTAAAGTATTTATTGTTTTCATTTCACTTTCATTTGATAACCTAATACACTTTAAAGAAAAACTCCATTAATGGAAGCAAAGGAAGCTTGTGAGAAAAGAAAGAAGAAATAAAAGAAAGCTTGGATTTTAGTAAGTTTTTCCAACTTGCTATTAGAAAGAGAAAAATGTTCTTTTAGGATCTAGGCTTTAACATATGATGTTCTTAGGTTATTTCTTTCTTTATTCCTTGTGTTTTTGTTGATGGAAGTTTTTGATGGAAGTGTTGAGCATGTATGATGAAGGAAGGTTGTGACTATTGTAGTTATAAGCTTTCTTTTAAGGTTTGGAAACCATGTTGCTAATCTAGAGTTTTTGACCCACTCTTAGATGACCTAGATTTGATCTTGAGTTGTTTCATTGTGTTGAGACTTTGATTGGATGGAAGAAAGATGATTAAAGTAATTGATTTAACCAATTTGGTCTAATTTGTCCAATTTGAAGAAATTGAAAATTAGGGTTCATGACCAATTCCAAATTTGGGGCTTTTCATTTATGTTGTGTATTTGGATGTTATATGATGCATATAAAGTTTCATGTTGATTGGATTACATCTTGATGTGTTTTGAAGCATGAAATGACAAAGTGCACAAATGGCACCCCATTGGGAGCATTCGGCCAAGTGAGTGAAATTGGGGATTTGGTTGCTTTTGGTGTTTTGATGTTTTGAACATGCTAAGTTCATCTTAGAAATGATTTAGAATCATTCAAAATTGATTGGATCAATTTCGGACTAAAATGGACAAATACCAAGTGTAAGGGCTTTCGGTAAATTCACTGAATATGATTCATTGAATTTTATTTCATAATTTGATTATGGATAATAAAATAAATATGTTTATTTAATTAATCCGAGAAAAAGTTTTGAAATCGGAGAAATTCGATTTTCCGCCGCTTCCGCTGCGTTACCGGATTCTGCCCCTAAAACCCCTACAAAATGGTATCAGAGCGAGTCTGATTCTAGGCCTCCATAAAATGATTAGCTTGTTTTATTCAATGTTTAATCATGTTTTCTTGACTTTATACATGCATGTTATAATCTAATTTGATTAGATTTAGGGTGTATGACACTTAATGGAATATCCCCGCTTAATAAGGTTTTAAAGTAACTAGTATTTGAATACTTGTTTCTTGGTCCGTCTTGTCAATACGGTTTATAAATATCTTTTCGTTGACTACATCCGAGACCATGCCTCTGCTGTGAGGATGTAGCTGATAGAAATTTATTTATGCCGAATGTATATTAGATACTAGATAAATTCAAGCGAAAGCGGAATCCTGAACGTGCCCTAGCTGTCAGGGTTACGCAAGTAACTTGAGTTTATCATTGACGAGTTTAACCTTGGTACGTCTCCTTGTGGGCCTGCCTTCGCAGCGACAACGAGAAACGGCCAGGACCGGAACCTTGGAGTCACTAGTGAGTGATTGACAATTAGTTGTCTACCTGTGAATATACGTCGGCGAGACCGTGCCTCTGCTGTGAGTCGAAATATATTCATGGGGTCCTCTTCCCATTATGGAATTCGATTTAATTATTGAATTCTCTTCTTTCCGTTGGGGATTACGGCATTACGTAAAAATAGTGGGAGGCACTGCTAAGTTTAAAATATTCCATAACTTAGGCAGTGTATGTTATTATGGAAATTGCTGCTTGTTTGTTTCCTTATTCTATTGTTTATATAGAATTAAACTTTTATTTACTGCACACATATTTTGATATGTTATCTGACTTGACTCTTGGTTGCAGTTATTCTAGAATAGGTTCTAGATACTACTAGACTAGGATATTATTAGATTAGTCTAAACCATCGGGAACTGTTTCCGATTTTCTTGAAAATAAAGATGGTTAATGACTTAGTTTCTAAGTCATGATAGATAATCTAGATAGATATCCCCTTTAGGATATAATACTTAGAGACAATAGTTTCTTATGCAGTAAGAATTGACTTGAATTAGTTCATGTCTCGAGATTCTTGACTGGCATTTAGAAAGCCCTATTAGGTATTTGTTTATCTAGTAATGACGTTTCTAAGCTTTAATTACCTTTAGAGGTAATGTGTCTGACACAATTTGCTAATCAGTTATTTACAATTGTTGTGAATAGTTGAATGCAAATAGTAAAGCTAAGAAAAAAGATGCGTATATTTGTGTATAGAAAATATCGATTTTCACAATACTACAACTATAGGTATTGGATACCAGATCTCCCGTCTAGTTATTTGAAATATTGGTTAACGATTGTTTTGATATTTGATATCGGAACTTGCGACTATTGGATAGTCACTTGTTCTTTATAAACAATTGTTACATATTTTATAATAACTAGTAGTGTCATTGACGTAGAGATAAACATAAAGAAAAATTATTCGGTAAAGTAAATAATTTAGAACGGTGCTTTATGATTTAATCACTTAAGTATTGGATGCTCAATCCGTATGGTAAAGGATGGTTTGATACTAGATCACACCACACATCCTTATCCATTTAATGAATATTGTATTCAGGAATGTGATTAAGATCTCGTTTAATCAATGATTGTCATTGGACCACCAAATTTATTTAACTGATACATTGGATGTATGTAGTTTTATAAATAATAATTGCTTAAGGTAGTTTTCTTTATTCGTAACTTAGTTGATGAATTGTCATAACTTAGTTACGTGTTTCTGAAGGAACACATATTGAAAGTCTTGAAAGTATCAAGAACTTTCAATCGTTCTGATGAAACGTAGATTGAACATTTTTGACTTGTTCAAATATATTCAATCTGAAGAATTTTGAAAACTTATCCTTAAAATTCATTACATGTCTTTGAACTGTTCAAAGATCTTTGATACGATCAAACGTATGAATTTAAAGCAATTAGTTCTAAGGTTATTTAGTGAATATGATTCATATTCAATATTGTTCTTCCACGATTCCATCTTGATGGAATTGAGTAGTGGGAGCAATCGAATCTTATATGATTTGATTCGTTTGATATTGAATGTTACCGAATTAGTTTCAATACTCTTGGGGTTATACTCCAGTAACACTAATTCATCTCTTTAATTAATGTTCCATTAATTTCTACAGTTACATATATGATATGTATAGGTAGAAAATCCGAATCTTGAAAAGTTTAAGATTTGAATGTCTTTCTTTTATATAATAGTTATATAATGGAAATTACTTACACCTCGGAGGTATAAGTAAAAGTTTATCGTTTATTCTGTTTAATAGAATATTGTATTCTATTTAATAGAATATCTTTCCTACGATTCTAAGTAATAATAATCGTTTTATTACTTGGTGTGTAACATCAGATGTTAACTATTGTAGAAAAGACTTGACTTATTGAAGTCAAATGTGAGAATGATAAATTATAAATGGAACTACGTAATTAATAAGATGAAACAACCCTTATACATCTTCCGTACAAGTCCAATAGGATAACAGAATCATTCACGAGTATTTGATACTTAATGGTTTCGTTGTTTTCTTACTGAAGAAAAATTATCCTATAACTTATAATGGAAGCGATATTTGATATCGATTCTGGAAGTTCACCATTGAACCATAGATCTAAGATTGTTCATAGCTTACTACGATCAAGTTTTGAACTTGATTAAGCTTTCATTATGAATTAGTTCATGAAATGTGCTAATTGTTTGCGCAGCGAAAGCATTGTGAGCTTATTAAGGGTTTGACCTTTACAGTATGACAGTGAGAAATGTTATACTCAGCAATCTATTGTAGATTCTGAGAAAACTTATCTCTAGTCACACTAAATGAACAATTAAAGATATATTGGTTAATGTTGATAATAAACTGTATATTTTAGCTAAAGAATGCAAAGTGGCGTTTTTGGATGACTTATTCAGATAAGAGATCAGTTGTGATTTCCTTATTTGAAGAGTTCATTCTGAAATGGCCCTAGAGTTTGTGTTCTGCTGAGATCGCAGTTTAGTGTGCTAGCTTACAGAGCCTATTGTAGACTCGGATAAGTCTTCCAGAAATATGTGTTCTCTATTTTTGATATCGTCAAATTGTCTGATCTTGTCAAAGTATAGAGAATACATATGTGATTAGAAGGGTTAGTGGGAGCGTACATATTACTTTCTAGTGTTATATCTTAACGACATTATCATTATTATAGTAATAATGAGATGTTTGTGAGGTAAAAGATTTACCTAAGTCTTCTTTACTCCGTGAAAGCAGTGGGAGTAGTCTCTGTTATATTTGATATAAAGTTTTATATATGATATGAAAATTGGAGACTTGTGAGATACTCCTATTAGTCGTACATTAGATATGATCTAATAAAGGACATAACAAGGCTATCTGTATGACAGTTAGTATAACTGTTCGACAGTTATTGTATGTCTTATACAAGTATTCATCTTTCGTAAAGGATGATTCCTTTTTCGAAAGAGATATTGATTAGAATGTCTAAACAATATTATGTATCATTTGATGATGACATAATGAATTTTATTATGTGCGATTATCGATGTCGATTTAATCGTAATTGTTACGAGTTATTTTTACATCCTATAGACCATATGATGGATCTTGAAACACGTTTCTTTGTGATCTTTGAGATATTAAGAACGAGTTTCTAATTCATGGAGAATATAGTCTGCAACCATTAGGGTCATATTAGTTTTGAGACTAATTATGACGTTAGACAGTCTACGTCATAAAGAGTCACAAAAGATGCAGTGGGAGTGTCACGAAGGATTCTACTATTTAGTGAATCAAATGCAACTTTTGAAGTATTGACTTATGAAGTTGCATAGTGACCTTTTAAATTAGAAGTTTTTTTGATTGTGATTGTGCTTAGGTTTTCTTCATAGTATTTTGGATTTGATCCTTAATACTTGGACAACTCAGTAGCTGTAGCACAATACTGATGTAGCATCAGAGTCATATTAATGTATAATCTAGATTCTACAAAATATGAATGATGTTGACTATGGGAAACGATGGAGTTTGTTTGACAAACTCAATATGTTCATAGCGGACTTGTTTTTGTTGCCTACCTCTTAAGTACTGGGTGAGCTTTTGAGGACCATGTGCATACGATGCACATTGAGACTGTATATGATACCGTGGATTGGCACTAGAGCAAGTGGGAGAAATTGTTGGGGTTGGTGCTCAGAGCGCCAATCCGGACCGTATTTATGTCTGATTCATGAATACGAACATCCCCTTATTCCATAATATTACTTATTTATGGTTGCACCTCTTTTTTTATATACGTATTCGATCTGATTACGATTAGATTGAAACTAAATGTGGTTTAGTGATATGTATATATTAGACAAAGGCCAGATAATATATAATGCAGTACACAGTTACAAAGTTAGTTTGTAATTGACATTGGGAAGTGTCACTGCTATATGTATATTATCAAACATAGTTCCTGGTCAAGATTTGCTAACACGGGTCGGTTAGTCAAATCCGTTGAGACCAGTACATGTCGTATATCGAGACTTGGTCCGATGGTTTATCCCAATGAACCATGAGTCTATGGAGACTCGTATAGACGTGTAGGTGTTTATAGTGGATAAACACTGAACGGCTCACCGAAGATTCTTAATGGATGGTACACCCACGTCAATAAGAATCTTCTCGGGTTGAGTAGCATAGTGGTCCTTCGACTTGAGACACCACTGTGGATGTATGAGACATCCTCCACACTTAGATGGCAGTCACGTCACCGATCTATTTAGATCAGACCTCCGCCTGTTCGTTGGGTGTGGATCGATCCTCAGGATATCCTGTGTGTGTCAAGATAGGATCCGTCAGTTCTGTGTACAGAGCATAGGTAGTCCATATATATTTAGCAGTCTGTTAAATCTGTGGCCACAGTATACATCGGAAGTAAGTTCCGAGTGTTATTTAGAGATTGCTAATAGATACGTCGACGAGATAATACCTATAGAGATTTGACGTTTACATCTATATCTCTGGGATTATCTGGATACCTGTGACGGAGGGATTATACGTATGCAATGACCTCGACCTGTATGATTCAGCTAGATTATCCGTGATCGTCATAATCTACGGGTGGATAGATTATGGACACGAAATTGGATTTCGTGACGGATATACCTGAATCTAGAGAGTCTCAATAATGAAACATACTCGTAGAGCACTAGAGCAACATTTATGAATAATGATGATTATTTATAAATCGTTTAATCGTTAAACGAAAATACATGCGAACGGGCCGAACCGTCATTTCCTAATTAATGTGTATTTGTATTTAATATATGATATTATTAAATACACATTAATAAATAGTCAAATAAAGGTATTTGACATATATCATCAATATATGTATTTGAGATATTTAAAGTAAATATAATACATATATTTGATATATTTGTATTTAATTAATTATTTAATTATTTAATTGTTAAATGATTAATATAATTAAAATATAAATATATCACCAAATGATAAAGTTAGGAAATGATTATAAGTTGCAATTGTTGACTTTACATTAAAGGAAAAGGTTGTCAAATTGATTTTGACTTCTTAAGATATTTGTTCAAATTGTTTGAAAAATGAAAAATATTTTTCCTTTATTTTCCTTTCATTTCGGCCAATACACTTAAATATAAGAGTTATATTTTTCTTGGTTGCATTTGTTGACTTAATTAAATATCTTTAAAGTTGTTTTAGATATTTAACCAAGTTGATCAAAGATAAAAGTGAAATGAAATTGAAATTACATCTTGTATTTGGCTTGGCCAAATTCGGCCAAGCTAAATGAAGTAAGTATATATTGTTTTCATTTCATTTCATTTGATAACCTAATACACTTTAAAAGAAAAACTCCATTAATGGAAGCAAAGGAAGCTTGTGAGAAAGAAAGAAGAAATCAAAGAAAGCTTGGATTTTAGTGAGTTTTTCCAACTTGCTATTAGAAAGGAAAATGTTCCTTAGGATCTAGGCTTTAACATATGATGTTCTTAGGTTATTTCTTTCTTTATTCCTTGTGTTTTTGTTGATGGAAGTTTTGATGGAAGTGTTGAGCATGTATGATGAAGGAAGGTTGTGACTATTGTAGTTATAAGCTTTCTTTAAGGTTTTGGAAACCATGTTGCTAATCTAGAGTTGTTGACCCACTCTTAGATGACCTAGATTTGATCTTGAGTTGTTTCATTGTGTTGAGACTTTGATTGGATGGAAGAAAGATGATTGAAGTAATTGATTTAACCAATTTGGTCTAATTTGTCCAATTTGAAGAAATTGAAAAATTAGGGTTCATGACCAATTCCAAATTTGGGGCTTTTCATATATGTTGTGTATTTGGATGTGTATATGATGCATATAAAGTTTCATGTTGATTGGATTACATCTTGATGTTTTTTGAAGCATGAAATGACAAAGTGCACAAATGGCACCCAATTGGTGCATTCGGCCAAGTTGATGAAATTTGGGATTTGGTTGCTTTTGGTTTTTTGATGTTTTGAACATGCTAAGTTCATCTTAGAAATGATTTAGAATCATTCAAAATTGATTTGATCAATTTCGGACTAAAATGGACAAAATACCAATGTAAGGGCATTTCGGTAAATTCACTTGAATATGATTCATTTGAATTTTATTTCATAATTTGATTATTGGATAATAAATAAATATGTTTATTTAATTAATCCGAGAAAAAGTTTTGAAATCGGAAAATACGATTTCCACCGCTTCCGCTGCGTTACCGGATTCTGCCCCTAAACCCCTACAAAATGGTATCAGAGCGAGTCTGATTCTAGGCCTCAATAAATGATTAGCTTGTTTTATTCAATGTTTAATCATGTTTTCTTGACTTTATACATGCATGTTATAATCTAATTTGATTAGATTTAGGGTGTATGACACTTAATGGAATATCCCCGCTTAATAAGGTTTTAAAGTAACTAGTATTTGGAATACTTGTTTCTTGGTCCGGCTTGTCAATACGGTTTATAAATATCTTTTCGTTGACTACATCCGAGACCGTGCCTCTGCTGTGAGGATGTAGCTGATAGAAATTTATTTATGCCGAATGTATATTAGATACTAGATAAATTCAAGCGAAAGCGGAATCCTGAACGTGCCCTAGCTGTCAGGGTTACGCAAGTAACTTGAGTTTATCATTGACGTTTAACCTTGGTACGTCTCCTTGTGGGCCTGCCTTCGCAGCGACAACGAGAAACGGCCAGGACCGGAACCTTGGAGTCACTAGTGAGTGATTGACAATTAGTTGTCTACCTGTGAATATACGTCGGCGAGACCGTGCCTCTGCTGTGAGTCGAAATATATTCATGGGGTCCTCTTCCATTATGGAATTCGATTTAATTATTGAATTCTCGTCTTTCCGTTGGGGATTACGGCATTACGTAAAAATAGTGGGAGGCACTGCTAAGTTTAAAATATTCCATAACTTAGGCAGTGTATGTTATTATGGAAATTGCTGCTTGTTTGTTTCCTTATTCTATTGTTTATATAGAATTAAACTTTTATTTACTGCACACATATTTTGATATGTTATCTGACTTGACTCTTGGTTGCAGTTATTCTAGAATAGGTTCTAGATACTACTAGACTAGGATATTATTAGATTAGTCTAAACCATCGGGAACTATTTTCCGATTTTCTTGAAAAATAAAGATGGTTAATGACTTAGTTTCTAAGTCATGATAGATAATCTAGATAGATATCCCCTTTAGGATATAATACTTAGAGACAATAGTTTCTTATGCAGTAAGAATTGACTTGAATTAGTTCATGTCTCGAGATTCTTGACTGGCATTTAGAAAGCCCTATTAGGTATTTGTTTATCTAGTAATGACGTTTCTAAGCTTTAATTACCTTTAGAGGTAATGTGTCTGACACAATTTGCTAATCAGTTATTTACAATTGTTGTGAATAGTTGAATGCAAATAGTAAAACTAAAGAAAAGAGATGCGTATATTTGTGTATAGAAAATATCGATTTTCACAATACTACAACTATAGGTATTGGATACCAGATCTCCCGTCTAGTTATTTGAAATATTGGTTAACGATTGTTTTGATATTTGATATCGGAACTTGCGACTATTGGATAGTCACTTGTTCTTTATAAACAATTGTTACATATTTTATAATAACTAGTAGTGTCATTGACGTTGAGATAAACATAAAGAAAAATTATTCGGTAAAGTAAATAATTTAGAACGGTGCTTTATGAATTTAATCACTTAAGTATTTGATGCTCAATCCGTATGGTAAAGGATGCTTTGATACTAGATCACACCACACATCCTTATCCATTTAATGAATATTGTATTCAGGAAAGTGATTAAGATCTCGTTTAATCAATGATTGTCATTGGACCACCAAATTTATTTAACTGATACATTGGATGTATGTAGTTTTATAAATAATAATTGCTTAAGGTAGTTTTCATTATTTCGTAACTTAGTTGATGAATTGTCATAACTTAGTTACGTGTTTCTGAAGGAACACATATTGAAAGTCTTGAAAGTATCAAGAACTTTCAATCGTTCTGATGAAGTAGATTGAACATTTTTGACTTGTTCAAATATATTCAATCTGAAGAATTTTGAAAACTTGTTCCTTAAAATTCATTACATGTCTTTGAACTGTTCAAAGATCTTTGATACGATCAAACGTATGAATTTAAAGCAATTAGTTCTAAGGTTATTTAGTGAATATGATTCATATTCAATATTGTTCTTCCACGATTCCATCTTGATGGAATTGAGTAGTGGGAGCAATTGAATCTTATATGATTTGATTCGTTTGATATTGAGTGTTACCGAATTAGTTTCAATACTCTTGGGGTTATACTCCAGTAACACTAATTCATCATCTCTTAATTAATGTTCCATTAATTTCTACAGTTACATATATGATATGTATAGGTAGAAAATCTGAATCTTGAAAAGTTTAAGATTTGAATGTTTCTTTTATATAATAGTTATAATGGAAATTACTTACACCTCGGAAGTATAAGTAAAAGTTATCGTTTATTCTGTTTAATAGAATATTGTATTCTATTTAATAGAATATCTTTCCTACGATTCTAAGTAAAAAATCGTTTTATTACTTGGTGTGTAACATCAGATGTTAACTATTGTAGAAAAGACTTGACTTATTGAAGTCAAATGTGAGAATGATAAATTATAAATGGAACTACGTAATTAAAGATGAAACAACCCTTATACATCTTCCGTACAGTCCAATAGGATAACAGAATCATTTACGAGTATTTGATAACAAAATTGATTTGATCAATTTCGGACTAAAATGGACAAAATACCAATGTAAGTGTATTTCGGTAAATTCACTAGAATATGATTCATTTCAATTTTATTTCATAATTTGATTATTGGATAATTAAATAAATATGTTTATTTAATTAATCCGAGAAAAAGTTTTGAAATCGGAAAATACGATTTTCCACCGCTTCCGCTGCGTTACCGGATTCTGCCCCTAAAACCCCTACAATCGTTACATCTATCATTGCCATATAATCATCTAAAACTTGTTAAGCTTTAATGCTATAAAAACATGCATTTGCAAATCACTATTTTCAACTCAATAACACCAAACATGTATATGAACTCATGTTGTCATAGACTACTATTCACAAAGGTTAATCTTATAAACATACAAATTGTATCATTAATAACCACTTATGCACATAAATGTAACAAGCCATCATGCATGAATGTAAGCTACATATAACCCAAGTGGTATCTGAAATGTATGATTGATATGCATAACTCGTAAACTACATTCAACTTAATCATGTCATATGGTTTAGGAACTACTTTTTTTTGAAACCCTTTTCTGAAAACTAATATGAAAATCAAACTTACTGAAATCCTCCTTCAAATCTCTAATTTCTGGAAACCATTTCTAAAATCTGTTTTCTGAAAACTGCAAACTATAATCTGTTTTTTTAAGACTATATACTGAAAGTCTAAAAGCTGTATAAAATCGGAAGTCTAAGAGCTCAAAATCTGAAAACTGTGTTTGAATTGAAAACCGTATCTCTGAAAACTGTTTTCTGAAAACTAGATATTTCAAAACTCCTTTCTGAAAACTGGTATCTGGGTATCTGAAGAAAACTGGCGCATGGAGGCGTTACGTCTCGTCGTCCCCCCATACGCCTATCTGGAGGCAGAAGTGCAAAACAACATGACTTGGGGTGTTACGTCTCGCCGTCCCCCAAAGCATGCCACAACTGTCTCATAATCTGGGGGTCTAGGGGCGTTACGTCTCGCCGTCCCCTAGCCCATCTGGAGGATCTAAGAGCGTCCCCTCAGTCCTCAACATGTGCACATGCTTTCTGTGTCCGTCAATCCAGCTGTATCTGAAGTTACATACTGGGGTGAGTTTTTACCTCATGCCCCGAAAACTATAAAATCATGATCTGTAACTCAGTCTGTAAAAAAAAAACATTTTCTGAAATACAATTACTTTCAAAAGCATTTGAAAGATTTCTTTAAAACATTTGAAATTGTTGAAAATATTGTTATTATTTGCTCATCTGATGAGAACTTAAACACACACACACATGCACATGCATACATGCATTTCTCATGTTTCTCTCTACTCTAGCCATGATTCCCTTTTTAATGATCTTACAAACTATATGCTTAAGTATTACGGAATGCTATTCAAACCAAAGCATGCTGCTTTTATCAATATATGTATGCACACATTCAACCATTATAACATAGCTTACCTCTTTAACTTACCGTGCTGGTGGCTCACAATCATACATTGCATAAACTAAATTCACACACACACAATCAAACATCAATGTAAACAAGTTCCAATATCTTAGTTCTTAAGCTGATTTGATAGTTTCTAGCTATCTACTTGTACTCAAGAATCTCCAATCATAATCTTTTATATATACTCATGCCATGCGTATGTTACACCTTTATGCTTTCTACCATCTTATATACATGTATCAGTACTCACTAGTTTTTGTTTACTAATGCATACTAATATTCTTATACAATACATAAAATAAAGACTTTCATTCATATCACTAACTCATATATAATTATCTCATTTATAACTGTAATCCCATTTCCTAGGGCGTAGTTTTTCTACAAACCCCCATACCCAGGTTTTATTAAATTATACTCATGAATATAACATCATTCACATGCTTCATCTGTATATACATAAACGTGTCCATACCTACGTATGTTTCTCTTTGCTTCTGAATTCTTCAATTTATCTTTAACTTATATTTCTACTCATAACTGCTTGCTCTTATCTATATCTGTGTACCAATTCACTAGCCTTTTTCTTCTACGATCATCTTTATATATATATGTTAGTTTTCATACATATAATTATATATAACTGTATCATAGTACTACTTCCGTACAACGGTAACTTCTTAAGTAATCAAAGCATGAGTTACTTACCTGGCTACGCGAGTGCCCGCGATCCGGGTCCGATCTGCCAAAATAAATCACATCAACTGTTAGAACCGCTATTTGCGGAACTTCTAACTTATCTAAAACAACTATGGGATTCCCCCGAAACATCCGAAATGGCTCTGATACTATGATCTAAACTTTATTACTCTAATACGTGCTCACTTGCTATTCTGAAATAACTAGACACTTCAGATTCTCATTTTTCGCGCTTGCGGCAAAACTCTTACGGAAAAGTTTCCGCAAACGCTACGGAAGGGTCTCGAACCCTCCGAACTAATCCAAAATTACCCAATTACCCTCGCAATACCATAATTACAACCATAACTATATTAACGATCATCTATACTCAATCGTGTGAGAAACGCCGTTTTTACCGGAATCTCGCTAATTCTACCGGATCGATCGATCATATCTCATTCGATTCACCCCGGATTCTACCACATTTATCATTTTAACATATAAAAACATATCCAATTCATCTTATGCAAATTCATTACACTACGAAACTACAGGAAACATCTGAACATAAAGCTGTAAACTTTAAAATAACAAATTCTAAACGGAGAGTCGTACCGAAATTCCAAGGCCATATTCGGACTCCCGACGGCCATACGAACGCACTGGTGCGATCAGAATTCCGATCGGAGCTACTGTTCACATGGGTGCTACAGTACACGCGCCGCTTTCTTCCTCGTTTCACGTCCAACTGGCCGCTGATCGGTGAAATCGATTCCGCATACTGTAGTACTCATCGAGGGCTTCGATTCGGTAGGTGGCTCAGGCCGTGAAATGAACCGACGAGCCGGATCCGGATGACCCACGAGCGCACCATTCTTCTCTGTTTTCTCACCGTTCCGGCGGCTCTTGAGACGGCGCCGGCCACCGACGTGTGCGCCGTGGCCGGACGCACTGGGCGCCGGTGGACCACCGCGCGATGCCGTCCAGAGGCTGCCTTCACGGCTCTTCTCTCTTTCTCTCTCCCCTGCGCGTTTTTGCCTCTGCCTCTTTTTTTTTGTTTTTCCAATTTCGGTATATACTGATAGTAATAATAATAATAAATATCTTGTTTCAGAAATTACTAAATGCCCTCACTTATATAGTTACCAGAGATCCGATATGTGTTTCGTACGGGGCAGACACAATTCCAGCCCCAGGCCTAGCACGTGACATCCGATATTGGATCGAAATACGCAATAGAACGTATACTACGCCTGATATAGATCACATATTCCAGTAAGAATATTTTTGGAGAATTGGGTAGGCATGGTGTTTTTCTAGAAGCCAACCTTGTTTTGTAAATCGGTAAAAACGTAGTACTAGGTACGTACGTGTTCGGATAGTCCGACCACCGGATTTACTGCCAACATATTCGGGGATCTCATGGGTCGCTTCTCGAAGATTCACCAATGACGTATGACTTGCACTTTATTAATCTGGGATTAATTATAAGAGAGAGAAAATTAATCTGGGATTAATTACGGAGATATTTTATCTGGGATAAAATATTAATTAAAGAGAGAAAACGATTAATTTGGAATTAATCGATAAAATAATATATTCGATATATTATACGAAATTGGATTTCGACGCGGAATTAATATTAGATTTTAATTCGGACGAATGAGTTAATTTAGAATTAATTCGTTAGCGACGTGAATAGTGATTTTGCTAGGCATAATTATTTAATTACGTCGCAACGGAAAATTCGTTAATTTGGAATTAGTGAACCCGAGCCCGGGAGTGTTTGCGGGCGCACTCGCATTTCGAATTCAAGTGCGGCCCACAAGTCACATCAAGCGGTAAATCACTAGTCAGGTCAAGCGTCAAATCACTTGTCGCTTTGAGTGATGTGATGTCTAGTCACTTTTGATGTGAATAGTTGATGAAAGTTGATAAGAAATGATGGAAGGGTGTTTGACACTCAAGTGTGATTAAAAGACATATACCATTATTTTATTAATTGGTATTTGACTTTTAATTTTTTGGTATTAGATATACATTACACACAACACCATCTCTCTTACTCTCTCCTTCTCCTAGAATCGGCCAAGGGCCATATTCTCTCCAAATTTCTTCAAAATGTCGTGAGCATAGAAGAAGAAAATGTGAGGATTTGTTGCAAATTTTCACGGAGTGCTAGCACGCTTTAAGGGTTTTGCGGAGGTGATAGGGAAACCGACTTGTGAGCTTGGAATCACCATTCGAAAGCTTGGAGCTTGGACCGAAAATGGAGGAGCAAAAATGGAGCTAAAGCTGAGAGCCTCTTGGAGTTAAAGCTTGAAGTTTTGTTGTTCCTGTTGAAGTTTCTAGGTCCATCGGATCGAATAACAAACATGAAATAAGTGCGAATACAAATCGAGAAAGTCGCGGAATACTCACATCGATCGGTTGAGCGACGCGTAGGCAACAAAAATGAACTTACTGCCTCACTTCACTGCTCGGCAGTGAGCATCCCAGCTCACTGGTTTGGCGCCATTTGAGGATCATCTTCGAGCTCTAAGCTTCGTCGAATGGTTCCCGGCTCATAGGTGAACTTCCCTATCACCTTCGCATGTCTCTCGGAGTGCTAGCTCTCTTGATTTTTCCACAAAATCAAGCACTTGTGCTTCCCTTTTTGCTTCATGAAACTCGCCAGTTCACTGTCTTGCCAAGAAGAAAAATGCGTGAGAGAGGAAGAGAATTTGGAGAATAAAGTGAGATAAAATGTGTTGTCTAATTTTGGTATTTGATTTCTAAAATCAAATACACAAATTTGGTTCCAAAAGTCAAGGCAATTAATGCCCACAAATGCCAACCACACACATCACTCAACTCACATCAACTTCCATCAATCAATGAATAGTGACTAGCGTCAATCACTCAAAGTGAAAGACATTCATCACTTGATTGACGAATGATGTGACGCTAGTTGCGACTAGCGATTTGACTTGCCGCACTCGAATTCGAATGCGAATGCGCTCGCAAATAATCTCGGGCTCGGGTTCGTTAATTCCAATTAACGAATTTTCCGTTACGTCGTTATTAAATCTAATTTAATTAAATAATCATGCCAAGCATAATTACTATTCACGTCGCCAACAAATTAATTCTAAATTAATTTGTTTGCCCGAATTAAAATCTAATTTTAATTCTGCGTCGAAATATAATTTCGTTTTTAGTATATCAAATATATTAATTTACCGATTAATTCCAAATTAATCTTTATCTCTCTTTAATGGATATTTCATCCCAGATAAAATATCTCCGCAATTAATCCCAAATTAATTTTCTCTCTCATCCAATTAATCCCAGATTAATTAAAGTGCGAGTCATACATCATCGGTGAATCTTTGGGAAGCGACCCATGAGATCCCCAGATACGTTGGCAGTAAATTCGGTCGTCGGACTATCCGAACACGTAAGTACCAAGTACTACGTTTTACCGATTTACAAGACAAGGTTGGATTCTAGCAAAGCACCATGCCTACCCAATTCTCCAGAAATATCCTTACAGGAATAAGGATATATATCAAGCGTAATATACCGTAGTATTGCGTATTTCTGTCCAGTATCAGATGATTGTTGGACAAAATGACCCATAGCGTCACTATTTGCACAGATCATTGTGTTGTTATAGCAAATTAACTATGTGACAAGGAAATTGCACTCTCATCATTTGTGATTAGATCACCATAGATATATAAATGAAGAGAGGTCCATATGATTAGTTCCTGGATTGAGAATGATATGAGACAGTATCAGTCCACGAAGGATTAATCATTAAATATCCCTAGCCGGAGTATTATCGAGACAGGACATCGATAATGTGGAATAGGCTAGTATTGCACTTGTGCGCGTTGTGAGGGCACAACGGTATAGTTCTTATATATTTAAGTATTGGATACTTATGTAAGTGCGATAGGAGGTTGTGTTTCACCGATGGTACGGGAAACAGCTTCGCTCTGGATAGACCCTTCGGAATCCCATTGGTATTATGACTATGTGTCTATGGGAGGCCGAAATCAAGGTAGGTGTGTATAGTCTTAACCTGAGACTTACATCGCTAATACTTACGATAATCGATAGACTTTGGTCTTGGTGGTACAGGGCTTTAACCGGTTCTACGTACACCACTTCTGGGTTTATCAGAGAGTCGTAGTGTATTGGGTGTGATGTCAAGACGGAAGTATCACTTCATGTAGGGGTTGGTGCTCAGAGCGCCAATTCCCGGTTGTATTTTGTTAAATACTTCTGTAAAACATTATTATTAGTAATAATATATGCAGTTTCTATAATATAATCTATTCTTTTATATGGTAAAGACGTAATGACCTTAGAATGATTAGTCATGGTACCGTTGCAAAAGCGTCGCAACGGACATTGAGTTGTATCATGACGTTGTCATTCTCAGACAGTTCCTGGTCAAGGTTTACACTACTTGGTCAGTATAGTAAACCCGTTGAGACCGGTACATGTCGTATACTGGAATATATGATTCCAATGGTTTCTCAATGAACCATAAGTCTTGGAGACTAGTATAGACGTGTAGGTGTTTATAGTGGATAAACACTGAACGACTCACCGAAGATTCTTAATGGATGGTACACCAGCGTCAATAAGAATCTTCTTGGGTTGAGTAGCACTTGTGATTCTTAGACTTGAGATGCCATTGTGGGCACATGAGACATCTTCTACACTTAGATGGCAGTCACGTCACCGATCTATTTAGATCAGACCTCCGCCTGTTCGTTGGGTGTAGATAGATCCTCAGGGTGTCCTATGTGTGTCAAGATAGGATCCGTCAGTTCTGTGTACCAGAGCATAGGTAGTCCATATGATTAGCAATCAGATAAAACCATGGGCCCGTGGTAAGTTTAGAAGCTAGTTCTAAACATTCTTTTTGAGATTGCTAATAGAATAGTCGACTGGATAATCCCGATAGAGATTTGACGTTCATATCTATATCTCTGGGATTTATCCGGATACCTGTGACGGAGGAATTATACATTTGCGATGACCTCGACCTGTATGGTTTAGCGAGATTATCCGTGATCGTCATAATCTACGGGTGGATAGATTATGGACATGAAATTTGATTTCGTGACGGATATACCTGAACCTAGAGAGTCTCAATAATGAAACATACTCGTTGAGCACTAGAGCAACATAAATAAATAATATTGATTATTTATAAAGTCGTTTAATGGTTAAACGCAAGATACATGCTAAAGACACTAGATAGTCATTTACTTAATTATTGTGTATTTACATTTAATACTTGATTAATTTAAATACACATTAATTAATAGTCAAAATGAGTTATTTGACTTATTTCCTAAATGAATATATGTTTTTAATATTTAATGTAAATATTATACATATATTTAATATATTTGTATTTGATTAATTAATTAATTATTTAATTGTTAAATGATTAAATTAATTAAAATATAAATATCTTATGTTAGGATAATTAAAGTAAATGACATTAGTTGCAATTGTTGACCAAAATAAATATCTAATAAAGGTTATAAA
Organism: Zanthoxylum bungeanum; assembly: GCA_019454045.1. NCBI lineage: Eukaryota > Viridiplantae > Streptophyta > Magnoliopsida > Sapindales > Rutaceae > Zanthoxylum > Zanthoxylum bungeanum. Next base: position 18,774 of record SKCR01046489.1, read on the forward strand.
AGATATTTATGCAAGTTGATTTACTAATAATGCAAATGAAATTGAAATTACAATTTTGGTGAATTTGGTATGCTAATTTCGGCCATAGTGCAAAAGTTGCACATATAAATTGTTTTTTCATTTTTCATTTCATTAACCTAATACACTTTATCAAAAACAAAGTTCCATTGAAGAAAGACAAAGAAAGAAAGTGAAGGAAGAAAAGAAAAACCAAAGAAAAAGCTTGGATTTTGTAAGTTTCTTAAACTTACTATTAGAGAGGAATTTGTTCCTTATGATCTAGGCTACCTCTCATGAGTTTCTTAAGTTATTCTTTTCTTTATTTCTTGTGGATTTTGATGATGGAAATTTGTTTAGAAGTGTTGAGCATGTATGATGAACAAAGAGTGTAACTAGTGTAGTTATATGTATTCTTTTAAGGTTTATGAAACCATGTTGCTATTCTAGAGTTGTTGACCCACTCTTAAATGACCTAGATTTGATCTTGAGTTGTTTCATTGTGTTGAGACTTGAATTGGATGAAATATTGATGATTGAAACATTTGGTTTAATGTAATTAGCCTAATTTGTCCAATTTGTGGAAATTGAAAAATTAGGGTTTCTAACTAATTCCAAATTTGGGGGTTTTCATATATGTTGAGCATTTGGGTGTGTATATGATGCATGCAAAGTTTCATGTTGATTGGATTTCATTTGGATGAGTTTTGAAGCATGAAATGACCAAATGGTCAACTTGGGCACCATTTGGTGCTCTCGGCTTTGGATGAAGAAATTGGGGATTTTGGTTGCTTTGGTGTTTTGATGTTTTGAACATCATAAGTTCATCTTAGAAATGATTTAGAATCATTCAAAATTGATTGGATCAATTTCGGACTAAAACGGACAAAAATACAAAGCAATGGTATTTCGGTAAATTCACTTAAAATTGTTTTATTGAATTTATTTTTCATAATTTGATTATTGGAATATTAAATAAATATGTTTATTTAATTTATCCGAGAAAAAGTTTTGAAATCTGAAAATCGGATTTTCACCGCTTCCGCTGCGTTACCGGACTCACCCCCTAAATAACCCCTTCACTTCAGTCATAGTGGAGATGATGTCACGCAGGATACGGTATTAGTGCTCTTAAGTGTTGCGCAACCATCGGGATATTATGACTAGGTCATGCATATCCGATTATAGAGACTAGTTACCAGACATCCGACATGTGCTTCGGACGGGGCAGACACTTATCCAGCCCCAGCCCTAGCACGTGACTATCCGATACTGGGCCGATACACACAGTACTTGGTATACTACGCTTGATACAGATCTTAAATATTCTTAGATGGATATGTCCGGAGAATTTGGTAGGCATGGTGCTTTGCTAGAAGCCAACCTTGTCTAGTAAATCGGTAAAACGTAGTACTTGGTACTTACGTGTTCGGATAGTCCGATGACCGATTTGACTGCCAACATATCCGGGGATCTCATGGGTCGCTTCCCAAAGATTCACCGATGACGTATGACTCGCACTTTTATTAATCTGGGATTAATACGATGAGAGAGAAAATTAATCTGGGATTAATTACAGAGATATTTTATCTGGGATAAAATATCAATTTAAAGAGAGAGAATGATTAATTTGGAATTAATCGATTAATTAATATATTTGATATATTAAACGAAATTGGATTTCGACGCGGAATTAAAATTAGATTTTAATTCGGGCAAGCGAATTAATTTAGAATTAATTCGTTAGCGACGTGAATAGTGATTTCGCTAGGCGTAATCATTTAATTACGACGCGACGGAAAATTCGTTAATTTAGAATTAGCGAATCCGAGCCCGAGATTATTTGCGAGCGCATTCGCATTTCAAATTCGAGTGCGGCACGTCAAATCAAGCGTCAAATCATTAGTCGCATCAAGCGTCAAATCACTTGTCACTTTGAGTGATGTGACTTGACAACTTGATTGAGTTGACTTGATGTGATGAGTGATGTGTGTGGTTGGCAATTAAAGCCAAATGTGTAGGAAATGAATTTGAATTTCATTTCAAGTGTATTAGATACACTTTTGGTATCCACCAAATACGCATAACACATTTCCCTCCTCTCTCTCCTCTTCTTCTTCCTCTCATCACTCACGCCATTTCTGGTTTCTAAAGGGCAGTGAACTGCCGACTTTTAAGAAGCAAAAATGGAGGGAAGCAAGTGTGTTTTGTGGCAAAACAAGAGTGCTAGCACACTCCGAGATCAATGTGAATGTGATAGGGAAGTATACCCATGAGCCGGGAACCAAAATGATGAAGCTTGGAGCTTCAAATCTTGAAGATAAAGGGCGCAAATAACTGTTCACAGCAGCCCACTGCATGGCAGTCCACCAGTGAGCAGATTTCGTTTTTTGTTGCCCAAATCGTCGCTCAACCGCTCGATGTAAGTATTCCGCACTTCCGTCGTTGTATTCACTTATGATTCATGATTGAGTTTTGATCTTGGGACCTATAGAAACTCTAACAATGGCATCAAGAGCTTAGGTTAAAAGCATGAAAAATTTAGTTCTAAAATTTGGGCAAACTTGATTTTGAGCATGATAAATTAAATTGGATGGATTTGTATGCTTAATTGTGTTTGAATTGAAGATTGATTGGGTCAATTTCAACAAATTGTGATTGGATCATTTTTTCCCCAAATTCTACCTTGGCCGAAAATTGATGATGATTTAATGTCTTGGGATTTTTGATTTTTGACAATTGGATGTGTTGGAAATCATTCGGGAATATGATTTGATGTCGATTACGGAATCAATTGGATTGAATTCGAATCGGACGAAAAATCCCCAAATTGCCAAGTATGTCATAAAGCTTGAAATTGGGTAAAATTGATTTAAGCATGCAATTATGAAATTGGATGATAAAGTATGCTGAATGTATTTTAATTGATGATTGGTTGGATCAATTTGATTAAATATTGTTTGGAACAAATTTCCCCAAAATGCTTATGTTGGCCGAATAGTAACTTAGCCCTAAAGTCTTGGAATTTTGATTTTAATTCATTGGATGAGTTAGAATCAATTAGGATGTTGATTTAATGTCGATTGTGGGATTAATTGGATTGAAACCAAATCGGATATAAAATCCTCTCCTTGGCCGAGACTTAAAGAGCATGTAATGGGTTTGATTTTAATCAAAATGTGTTGGACATATGATGATGATAATGAGCATGATTAATTGTGTGAATTGATGTTTTAGAAATGTTAATTTGGGTGATTAATCATGATATACACTTTAGGTAATTAAATTGCGAAATTGGATTTGTGTAATTTAATTAATTGGGCTAATTTTGGAAATTGAGCTTGAATTGTTGTTATTGGGCTTATTGGGCTTTGTTGTACAAAGTTTATTTTAGGCAAAATTGGTTGGATCCAATTGGGCCCAAAACCGTATCCATAAAGCCCAATGCAACATAATGGACCTTTAAAGTTTAATTGGACCTAATGGGCCAAGATTAATTTATAGGCTTATGGGGTAACTCCCGATTGGACTTTGGTTGCGGGTTTGACCCGAGTTGACCAAAAGACCACGCCTTAAGAAATTAATTAAAAGCCCATTAGACTTTAATTAAATTAATATTGGATATTAATCGGTCTTTGACGCGTTACGAATAAATTTGGAATTTAAGTCGTAAAGGTTTATTAATAAATAAAAAGTGTGTTATTTAATTTGGAATTAAATTGTGAATTAGATTAAATACAAATTGAATTGGATTTAATTGTGTAGTTTAATTTAATTCTAGAATTTGTACTTTAAGTACTTATTCGCAAAAACGAGTTTGACTCGAACAAAATCAAATCGTTGTTTGAACATTGTATGATCACTAATTATCAAGATTAATTAATTGGATTAGATTGATTGATAACATGCTTGAGTGAATACATGGTTGTGATGCATGAATAATGTATATCGGATGGATATTAGATGGGTGGGGCAATTTTAGAATTGTTGTAATAAATTTGATTTATTAATTGGACCTGCGTGTCCAGCCTTATCATCTCCTATTCTTTGTATTCTCTTCTCACCTATTCCCCTCAATGTAAATGAGATTTCTTTAGAAGTGTAGTGTAAAGGGTAGAAGAAATATTTGTGCTAGCGGGAGAGAGAAAGTGAGAGATTTGATCTAGGATCAATGTGTAAAATATCCATCCGCATATCATTATTATTTTATCATATGCATTTTATTATGTGTTTAGAATGCATGTTTAAGGGTGTATGATGATGAGACCTTAACAAAGATAATAAATTGGTAGCCAATTTGCACGCGAAAAAACCCTCGTTAAATATCAATCGTTTATTTTCCTTCCATTGAGTGATTCTTGCTCAAGATCCGAGATTGGCAGGGATTGTTGGCCAAAGTCAAGCCCTTGTCCGTCGAAGATGTGTTTTAATCACCGAGGCTTTGTTCCATATCGGTGTCGTGTCCAAGTTGTGGTTTGTTGGCCAAAGTCAAGACCACTTCTTGTCCATTGACATTGATTACGAAGCTTCCATGTCAATGGGTCCGCGCTTGACTGGGATCACTAGGTTTGTTGTGCCAAAGCCAAGGCCTAGTTGATTCAGAGGAAAAATGTTAGGGTATACATTCGATGTATAGGCATATATAAGATATATGTTTGGGACTTGGATGTCCACCTACTGGATTTAGGAGTTGGATGAGATCCAATTGATCTTCGAGATCTACCTAGTTAATTATCATACAATTTGTTGGCCAAAGTCAAGATTGTGTGATATTTAACGGGATCCTAGCCCACTAGGAAACACAGTTTCCCAAGTACTCGATAGAGGGTTAGAGGCTCGAAGAAAAATAGTGGGAGGCAAGAATTGAATTTGCAATATTCGTTCAATTACTCGCCATACGCGCTCATTTAAATTATTTCGTCGTAATATTAAATGTTAGTTGGACTAATATTTAAATTGGTTTTTTAATAAACAGTTGGACTGTATTATACTTGATTATATATAATTGGATTATATTAATCAATATATTTGAATTAATTAATTTCAGTTTACAGTTGATTTTATAATTGGATTATAGTAATCAATGTAATTGAGGTTAATTAATTTGGATTATATTTGATTATATAGTTGGACTATTATAATCATTATAATATATATAGTACCACTAATCGTTGATTAAATAGTTGGACTATTGTAATCAAGATAAAATTGAAAAGTTGGATATTTAAAATATAATCTGGGATTAAAATATTTTAAATGATTTAATTTTCAAATGGGGAATAAATAATAGGTTACTTTATTTGATAAAATAACTTATTATACCTTACGCCCAAAATTAAGCAAAATAAGTAGAGCATAAAATCTTTGAAAGATTTATGTGATGATGACTTAATGCTTAATTTAATATACTTGTCATAAATCTAATTTTAGATTTAAGAAGTATTAAAATTGCAATTTATAATTCTTGGAGAATTAATTGACTATTCTAGAGGAGATAAAGTCAAAGTTTGCAATTGGGATGTAGCACGAGGTGCACATCGTTTCGATATTCTAAAAACCCAAGGCTTGGCCTAAGGTTCCTAAAATATTGAAAAGGATAATTGACATATACCAAGTTACTACCATTTGGATATGGCAGACACGAAGGAATTAAAGAAAGGGCAAGGCTTTGACTTTAAAAATGTTTGTCAAAGTAATGTTCACAACTAGTATTGAAATTAGATTTTAAATACTTAGTGTGGTACATAAAATATATGTATTGATGTTCAGAATCTGCTTTGAGCAGGATACTGACTTCAAGCTGAGATTGCTCTGAGAATCGGAAACGGGACGAAAGTCGCTGTTTCGACCGTAGATACCTAAGTTTAGGAACTACCCTTTGGGTGTGTACTTAAATTAGGAAATGTTATAATGTAACTAGTTTGACTAGAGACATTATCTCTATATCAGTGTTTAATCCATTATGGATAAACCTTTATATTCTAGAACACTAAATGTTTCATTATATAAAAATGATACTGAGATAAACACATTAGATGTGAATAACAGAATTTATATTTTGAATATAATAAAAATCTCAAAACATATAAAATGACAAATAAATAGCTCAAATTGATTTGATCAATAGAGACTTATTTATGGCATTGTTGTCTGGGACACAATTAAACAAGACTCGTATATCCGCACTTTTGAAGAGTGGGTACTAGGACTGATTTGACTATTCAAATAAGGTCTGCGAATCTAGTTTATTAGGTAAAGTACCTAAAATACTATTTACTTGGTAATAGTAAAAGGGCCACCGACCTGTTAGCCCTATTCATGGTGAAGTAAGTGGGCCAATATCTAGCTAGGCTAGATGTGAACATGAATATTTCGTGACCTTAATGGATGTGACATCACGTTATGGTTATGTGTTTCTTTTGAAGAACACAAATCGGAAACTTTTAGAGTTTCGACACAGAGTAGATAAACAGATCGGCTATAGTATTATACCGTCACGGTAAGACCGTAATGGAAAATACTTAAGCAATAAGTTTCTTATATACTTGAAAGAGTATAGTATTCTTTCAAATGAGGACTCCTCCCGGAACACGTCAAAGTGACGGTGTGTCTGAACGGATTAACCGAATCATGTTAGACATGATAAGGCTAATCATGAGTCGCTCTGAGCTACCATTTCCTTCAACGGATAAGTTTTAATAGTGCGATAACTTATTTAGAATAAGGTCCCATAATAATCTGTTTGACAGATTACATATTAGATATGAACGGGAAGAAATCGGGTTTCTCATTCCTGACAATTTGGGATCCTAGGCATATGTTTGGATAATACCAAACTAAAACCTAAATTGGATAAGTGCCAAATAGGTTATCCTAAGGGAAACCTTAAGTATAGTACTTGTAAATCTCACATGAGAACAATGTGATTGTTACTCACCATGCAGTTTTCCTAAGAGGAATACCGATATGCAGTGGTCAGTGGGAGGATGGTGATACTCGATGAAAATTGGAGTAATACTGTTCGAGGCACGAAATCCTTAATGGAACACATATAGTTCATCAATGATGAATTTATACCATTAATCTTCGAATACACAAGAACCGCGTAGATCGGAGAGAATCAGAAAACAACCTAGGGTATAGGTTTCTGATCTCACCTCATAAAGATGTTAATCTTTTAAGGTATACCAACTGATTACGTATGAGGTAGTGATACAAGGTATCGACTCCCTATTATGACAAAGTGTCATGAGTCCAAAATGGATTCCATGTATATCAACAAGTTTGGATACTAGTTGATGTACCATAAGACATTGTGCCTATTGGTAATTTATAAGTCTTCAAGGAAGACATACATGGAAGGCAACATACTAACGTACTAAGCTAGGCTTGTAAAGAAAAAGGTAGAGTTATCAACATTGTGTTGATTACGACGAAACTTTTTACATGTTGCCATTGTAAATCCATTTGGATAATGCTTGCTAAAGCTGTGTATTTCATTTATGAAATATGACAGCTTAACGGAAAATCACTTTCCTGAAAAGGAAACCTTTCGGAGGATGTTTATAACATCCTATCGGTTTTTTCGTACCATAACAAGCAAACAAGGTTTGCAGGTTATTCGATCCATGTTTGGATTGAAGCAAGCATAGGTTCTAGGAATTATCGTTTTGATGTAATCATAATGGAGTATGATTTAATTCAAAACGAAATGATTCTTGTGTATATAAGAGGTTAGTGGGAGAGCACTGATAAATGAAATCCCATAAAGACAATCGGTGAAAGCTTGGCTTTCATAAGAAATTCTCCGTAGAATTCTGGGGAGTAACAACCTTTATTCAAGGAATAAAGATCTACTGGGCTAGATTTGGAGTTGTTAACACTCTCTGAGAAATTGTACATTGAATAATGTACGTATAACCTGGTGTCTCATACGCTTTGAGCATATGGAGTCACAATCAGGACAATCCAAGTGATAGTCATTGGATTGAAGTTAAGAACATCTGATAGTATCTTAGAGAACTAAAGATGTTGTCTTAAATTATGGAGTAGGAGAACTTGAAGTGACTAGGATCACTGCTGCAAGTTTCCAAACTGGTAAATACTGCGGTACTATAATGTTTGAATAACGGGACAGTGAGCTGGAAATATTCCGAGCAAGATAACTGTTGCCGAATAAACAACAAATGCGGATTATTGCTGCAGCTGAGGCAGCAATAGAAGCCATTTGAATCGATAATAAATCTAATTAGATTAGATATAGTTCTTTTAGCAGCTAAGCTAGGCATCAGCACAGGCTAAGGAATTAAAGGTCTCATCGACGATCCAAATATATACTTCTATATTCATCTGATTCGTTCGGATCATACATCGTCGCGATGTGGTGATCGTGTAAATCGCGTCAGACGATAATCATGGAAATCCACTGACGAAAACCTTTTCTCAGCAATTTGAGCGAACCGTACATAGTTCGGGTGTTAGAAACTCGAGTGACTGGCTATGTGCCAAGTGGGAGATTGTTGGACAAAATGACCCATAGCGTCACTATTTGCACAGATCATTGTGTTGTTGTAGCAAATTAACTATGTGACAAGGAAATTACACTCTTATCATTTGTGATTAGATCACCATAGATATATAAATGAAGAGAGGTCCATATGATTAGTTCCTGGATTGAGAATGATATGAGATAGTATCAGTCCATGAAGGATTAATCATTAAATATCCCTAGCCGGAGTATTATCGAGACAGGACATCGATAATGCGGAATAGGCTAGTATTGCACTTGTGCGCGTTGTGAGGGCACAACGACATAGTTCTCATATATTTAAGTATTGGATACTTATGCAAGTGCGATAGGAGGTTGTGTTTCACCGATGGTACGGGAAACAGCATCGCTCTGGATAGACCCCTCAGAATCCCATTGGTATTATGATTATGTGTCTATGGGAGGCCGAAATCAAGGTAGGTATGTATAGTCTTAACCTGAGACTTACATCGCTAATACTTACGATAATCGATAGACTTTGGTCTTGGTGGTACAGGGCTTTAACCGGTTCTGCGTACACCACTTCTGGGTTTATCAGAGAGTCGTAGTGTATTGGGTGTGATGTCAAGACGGAAGTATCACTTCAGTCATAGTGGAGATGATGTCACGCAGGATACGGTATTAGTGCTCTTAAGTGTTGCGCAACCATCGGGATATTATGACTAGGTCATGCATATCCGATTATAGAGACTAGTTACCAGATATCCGACATGTGCTTCGGACGGGGCAGACACTTATCCAGCCCCAGCCCTAGCACGTGACTATCCGATACTGGGCCGATACACACAATACTTGGTATACTACGCTTGATACAGATCTTAAATATTCTTAGATGGATCTGTCTGGAGAATTGGTAGGCATGGTGCTTTGCTAGAAGCCAACCTTGTCTAGTAAATCGGTAAAACGTAGTACTTGGTACATACGTGTTTGGATAGTCCGATGACCGATTTGACTGCCAACATATCCGGGGATCCCATGGGTCGCTTCCCAAAGATTCACCGATGACGTATGACTCACACTTTTATTAATCTGGGATTAATATGATGAGAGAGAAAATTAATCTGGGATTAATTACAGAGATATTTTATTTGGGATAAAATATCAATTTAAAGAGAGAGAATGATTAATTTGGAATTAATCGATTAATTAATATATTTGATATATTAAACGAAATTGGATTTCGACGCGGAATTAAAATTAGATTTTAATTCGGGCAAGCGAATTAATTTAGAATTAATTCGTTAGCGACGTGAATAGTGATTTCGCTAGGCGTAATCATTTAATTACGACGCGACAGAAAATTCGTTAATTTAGAATTAGCGAATCCGAGCCCGAGATTATTTGCGAGCGCATTCGCATTTCGAATTCGAGTGCGGCACGTCAAATCAAGCGTCAAATCATTAGTCGCATCAACCGTCAAATCACTTGTCACTTTGAGTGATGTGACTTGACAACTTGATTGAGTTGACTTGATGTGATGAGTGATGTGTGTGGTTGGCAATTAAAGCCAAATGTGTAGGAAATGAATTTGAATTTCATTTCAAGTGTATTAGATACACTTTTGGTATCCACCAAAAATACGCATAACACATTTCCCTCCTCTCTCTCCTCTTCTTCTTCCTCTCATCACTCACGCCATTTCTAGTTTCTAAAGGGTAGTGAACTGCCGACTTTTAAGAAGCAAAAATGGAGGGAAGCAAGTGTGTTTTGTGGCAAAACAAGAGTGCTAGCACACTCCGAGATCTATGCGAAGGTGATAGGGAAGTATACCCATGAGCCGTGAACCAAAATGATGAAGCTTAGAGCTTCAAATCTTGAAGATAAAGGGCGCAAATCACTGTTCACAGCAGCCCACTGCATGGCAGTCCACCAGTGAGCAGATTTCATTTTTTGTTACCCAAATCATCGCTCAACCGCTCCATGTAAGTATTCTGTACTTCCGTCATTGTATTCACTTATGATTCATGATTGAGTTTTGATCTTGGGAACTATAGAAACTCTAACAATGATCACATGCAAGGCCTGGGGCTGGTACAGTGTCTACCCCGTACGATGCATATGTCAGATAACTAGCAACTAGTCTCTTTAAAATCTGATAATCATGACCAAGTCATATTATCCCGACGGTTGCAACCTTATAAGAGAACCAGTTCTGTATCCCCGTGCGATCATCAACTCCATATGACTGGAGTGATACTTCCATCTTCACATCACACCCAACACACTACGATTCTCGATATACCCAGAATTGGCGTACACAGGAATCGGTTAAAGCCCTGGACGACCTCAACCAAAGTATATTGATTGTCATATGCATTAGCGGTGCAAGTCTCGGGTTAAGACCAAAGACACCTACCGTGATTTCGGACTTCCATAGACACGTAGTCATACTACCATTGGAATTCCGAGTGGGTCTATCCAAAGCGAAGCTGTTTCCCGTACCATCGGTGAAACACAACCTCCTATTACACTTGCATGAGTATCTTATACCCAAATATACGAGAACTATGTCGTTTTGCCCTCACAACGCGCACAAGTGTAATACTAGTCTTTTATGCATTTATCGATGTCCTATCTCGTGAATGCTCTGACTAGGGATATTTAATGATTTATCCTTCATGGACTGATACTGTCTCATATCATTCTCAGTCCAGGAACAAATCATAGGGACCTCTCATCATTTATATATCGAGGTGATCTAATCACAAATGATAAGAGTGTAATCTCCTTTGTCACATAGTTAATTTGTACAACAACACCGTGATCAGTACAAATAGTGAGGCTATGGGTCACAATTGTCCAACAATCTCCCATTTGGCCTATAGGCAGTCACTCGAGTGCTTAACACCAGAACTATGTACGGTTTGGCTCAATTACTGAGAAAGGACTTTCGTCAGTGGATTTTCATGATTATCGTATGATCCGAATGAATCAGATGATTATCGAAGTATTTATCTGGATCGTTGATGAGACCATTAATTCTTTAGCATGTGCTGTAGCCTAGCTCAGCTGCTAAAAGAACTATATCTAATCTAATTATATATTATCGACCCCAGAAGTCTTCTATTGCTGCCTCAGCTGCTGCAATAACCCACATTTATTGTTTATTCGGTAACAGTATCTTGCTTGGAAGATTTCCAGCTCACTGTACCGTTATTCAAACTGTATAGTACCATTTCCGACTTATAGTTGTCTTTATCGGTTTAGGAAACTTGCGGTAGTGATCCCAGTCACTTGAAGTTTTCCTTCTCCAGAGATTAAGACAGCATCCTTAGTTCTCTAAGATACTAAGTATGTTCTTAATATCAATCCAGTGACTATCACTTGGATTGGCCTGTTTGTGAATCATATGCTCAAAGCGTATGAGACACCAGGTCGTGTACATTTTTCAATGTACGATTTCTCGAAGAGTTCCTCAAAAGCCAATCTTTCGCCGATTGTTTATGGGAATATCATTTCCAAGAAATGATGTATTATCATTATTTATTTAGGACATTCTCTGTCAGTGCGCTTCAACTAACCCTCTTCTACACAAGAATCATTCTCGTTCTGAATTAAATCATAAACCATTATGATTACATCAAAACGATAATTCCAAGAACCTATGCTTGCTTCAATTCAAACATGGATTGAATAACCCGAAAACCTTGTTTGCTTGTTATGGTACGAAAAAATCGACAGGATGTTGTAAACATCCTCCGAAAGGTTTCCTTTTAAAGAAAGCGATTTTCCGTACAGCTGACATATTTCACTAATGAAACATGCAGCATTAGCGAGCATTATCCAAATGGATTTACCGTGGCAACAATTAAAAGGTTGAATCGTAATCAGCACAATGTTGATAACGATACCTTTCCGCTAAAAGCCTTGCTTTATACGTTGGTATGTTGCCATCCATGTACGTCTTCCTTGAAGACTTACAAGTACCAATAGGCATAATACCTTGCGGTACATCAACTAGTATCCAAACATAGTTGATATACATGGAATCCATTTCGGATTCATGACACTTTGTCATAATTATGGAGTCGATACCTTGTATCACTTCATCATACGTATTCAGTTGGTATACTTCAAAAGATAAACATCTTTACGAGGTGAGATCAGAAATCTATACCCCAGGTTTGTTTTTTGACTCTCTTCGACTTACGCGGTTCTTGTGTATTCGAATATTAATAGTATAGTTACATCCATGATGAACTATATGTGTTCCATTAGGAATCTGTGCCTAGAATAGTATTACTCCCATTTTCATCGAGTTTTACTATCCTCCCACTTACCACTGCATATTGGTATTCCTCTCGGGAAAAACGCATGGCGAGCAACAATCTAATTATTCTCTTGTGAGTTGTATAAGTACTATACTTATGGTATCCATAGGATAACCTACAATTGGCATTTATCCAATTTGGGTTTTAGTTTGGTATCATCCAAACATATGCCTAGCATACCCAAATATTCAGGAATGAGAAACCCGGTTTTTTTCCTGTTCATATTTAATATGAAATCTGTCAAACAGATTATAATGGAGCCTTATTCTAAATAAGTTCTTGCACTGTTAAAGCGTATCTGTTGAAGGAAATGGTAGCTCAGAGCGACTAATGATTAGCCTTATCATGTCTGACATAATTCGGTTAATCCGTTCGGACACACCATCACTTTGACGTGTTCCGGGAGGAGTCCTCATTTGAAAGAATACTTTACTCTTTCAAGTATATTAGAAACTTATTGCCTAAGTATTTTCCATTACGGTCTTACCGTGATGGTATAATACTATAGCTGATCTGTTTGTCTATTTCGTGTCGAAACTTTAAAAGTTTTCGATTTGTGTTCTTCAAAAGAAACACATAACCATAACGCGATACCACATCCGTATAGGTCAAGAAATATTCATTTCCACCTCTAGCCTAGCTAGACATGGGCCCACTTGCTTCACAATGAACTAGGGCTAACAGATCAGTGGCATTTACACTTTTACCAAGTAAATAGTGTTTCAGGCACTTTGCCCAATAAACTAGATTCGCAGACTTTATTTGATTTGAATCAAAATAGTCAGAGTACCCACTCTTCAAAAGTGTGGATATACGATTCTTGTTTAATTGTGTCCCAGACAACAATGCCACATTTAAGTTTCAACTGATCAAATCAGTTTGAGCTATTTGTTTGTCATTTTATATGTTCGAGATTTTATTTATATTCAAAATATAAATGATGTTATTCACATCTAATGTGTTTATCTCAATATCGTCTTTATATAATAAAACACTTTAGTGTTCTAGAACATAAAGGTTCACCCGCAGCGGGTTAAACACTGATATTTAGATAATGTATCTAGTTAAACTAGTTACATGATAACAGTTTCCAAATTTAGGTACTCACCCGAAGGTAGTTCCTAAAGTTAGGTATCTACGATTAAAACAACGACTTTCGTCCCGTTTCCAATTCGCAGATTAAATCTCAATTGAGGTCAGTATCCAGCTCATAGCAGATTCTGAACATCAATATATATTTATATTACACTTAGTATATAAAATCCAATTTTAATACTTATAGTGAATATATTTATGACAAACATATTTGAAGTCAGAGCCTTGCTCGTTCTTCTATTCCTTCAAGTCTGCTTTGTCCAAACGGCAGTCACGCTTCCGCGATCCCGTTTGCCACATTTAAGCAGACATTTTGGGATATGTCTTTTATCTTCCCAGAAGATTATAATGATTTTGCCTTTACTCGTTTCAACACTCCAGAAGCCTTTGGCCAAGCCATGGGTTTTTAGAATATCGAGTAAGGTGCGCCTTGCGCTACTTGCCTAATTGTAAAGTTTGACTTTATCTCTTTGATGTTGGTTTTATTCTAGGTCCCAAGATCATCAAACAAGCATGAATATGTGTGAAATACATATCAAAGAAGTTGCGGAATACTTACATTGATCGGTTGAGACGATTTGAAGAAAAACAAAACCATTTTTCAGCCCTCCAAGGTGCGCCCACTGCATGTAGTCCACTGCACAAAAATTTCAGTTTTGAGTCTTCAAGAATCCAAGATTTCGAGCTCCAATCTTCGTCTAATGATTCCCGGCTCGTGGGTGGGTTTCCCTAACAGCTTCGTATAACTCTTGGAGTGCTAGCTCTCAAGTATTTTGCAACAAAATCAAGCTTCTTCCTTCTCTTACTGCTCACGTTTTTTGGCAGTAAACAGCAGCCCCTTGGGCGTGTTTCATAGAGAGAAAAGAGGAGGAGAGATAGATGGAGAGAAAGAGTGAATTAGGTTAAGAGTGAGATATTTTTGCTTTTTAACCTTAGGTGAAACCATTTCACTTTTTACCCTAAACTTGGTAGGTGATGGTAAATGGTTTTTCAAAACCAAAACAAGGTAGTTGGGTGGTAGGTACACCAACCACTCATGGGCCCCACATATTTGAATTCAAAATTCAAATATCTCTATGAACATTTGTCGTGGCTCGGTTTCGTTTAATCCAATTAAACGAACTTCCGTCGTTAAATGATTAAATCTAATTTAATTAAATATCGATGCGACGCAAATATATTATGAACGTTGTTCACGAATTAATTCTAAATTAATTCGTTTGTTCGCATTAAAGTCCAACTTTAATTTCGTAATGAAATCCAATTCATATTAATATATCCGATATATTATTTTTAGCCCATTCGAATAAATTAAATAGAAAAATCAAATTTAGCTATTAAATTTATTTTACCGATTAATTCCAAATTAATCGCGTTCTCTCTCTCTTTAGACGATACTTTATCCCAGATAAAATATCTCTCTCATAAAATTAATCCCAGATTAATTAAAGTGCGAGTCATACATCATCGGTGTATCATTGGGAAGCGACTTATGAGATCTCCGGATATGTTGGCAGTAAATACGGTTATCGGACTATCCGAACACGTACGTACCAAGTACTACGTTTTACCGATTCACGAGACAAGGTTGGCTTCTAGCAAAGCGCCATGCCTACCCAATTCTCCGGAAATATCCTTACAGGAATATATTGATCTGTATCAGGCGTAGTATACATCGTATAGTGCGTATCGATCTAGTATCGGATGGTCACGTGCTAGGCCTGGGGCTGGAGTCGTGTCAACCCTGTACGAAGCACATGTCGGATGTCTGGTAACTAGTCGTTAGACATTATGTCCCATAGCGTCACTGTTTGTAAATGATATTGTATTATTGTACAAAATTAACTATGTGATAATGAAATTGCCTTTTGCCGTTTTGTAATATTATTTACTTTGACTTATAAATGGCGAAAGTCCATATGATTAGTACCTGGACTGAGAATGATATGAGACAGTATCAGTCCCCAAAGGTTTAATCATTAAATATCCCTAGTCGTAGTATTATCGAGACTGGACATCGATAATGCGGAATAGACTAGTATTGCGCTTGTGCACGTTGTGAGGGCACAACGGCATAGTTCTCATATATTTAAGTATTGGATACTTATGCAAGTGCGATAGGAGGTTGTGTTTTATTACCGATGGTACGGAAAACAGCTTCGCTCTGGATAGACCCCGCGGAATCCCATTGGTAGTATGTCTACGTGTCTATGGGAGGCCGCATCAGGGTAGGTGTATATGGTCTTAACCTGAGACTTACATCGCTAGTACTTGTGACAATCGGTAAACTTTAGTTTGGTGGTTGGGGACCTTAACCGGTTCTGTGTACACCTCTTCTGGGTTTATCGAGAATCGTAGTGTACTGGATGTGATGTCAAGATGGAAGTATCGCTTCAGACATATGGAGGTGATGATCACGCAGGACACAGAACTAGTACTCTATAAAAGGTTGCAACCGTCGGGACAATATGACAAGGTCAGGATTGTCCGATTTAAAGAGACTAGTTGCTTGATGTCCGATATATGTTTCGTACGGGGCAGACACATCTCTCCAGCCCCAGGCCTAGCATGTGATCATCCGATACTGGATCGATGTACGGAATACTACGTATACTACGCCTGATACAGATCTTATATTCCTATAAGAATATTTCTGGAGAATTGGGTAGGCATGGCGCTTTGCTAGAAGCCAACCTTGTCTTGTAAATCGGTAAAGACGTAGTACGAGGTACGTACGTGTTCGGATTATCCGACGACCGTATTTACTGCCAAAATATCCGGAGATCTCTTGGGTCGCTTCCTGAAGATTCACCTATGATATTTGATTCGGACTTAATTAATCTTGGATTAATTGCGGAGAAACTTTATCTTGGATAAAGTGCCTAATTTAGAGAGAGAACGATTAATTTGGAATTAATCGTAAAATTATTGTATTCGATATAATAATCGAAATTCGATTTCGACGCGAAATTAAAATTAGATTTTAATTCGGGCATACGAGTTAATTTAGAATTAATTCGTAAGCGACGTAAATAATAATTTCGCTAGGAGCGATTATTTATTTAAATCCGATTTAATTAACGTCGCGACGCAAGTTCGTATTTCGGAAATATCGAACCCGAACGCGTGAGTGGACGTGGGCCCACTTTCATTTGGGAAACGTGTGGGGCCCACATGACACTTGTCATTATATGCATTATTTTATTGATAAGGCATTGCATGTTAATAGTGTACAAAACACTCTAAGGCATTGCATGGTGATAGTGTGCATTACACTCAAAGGCTTTGCATGGAGTTTGAGTGTTTGACACTCTAAGCCATTGCATGGTTTATGTCATAGATTTATTATTTATTTAATAAATTATAACATAAATATAAATTGATTTTTGGTAAAACAAAAAATCAATTAAGACTTTACACAAAATCTCTCTTCTCTCTCAAATTGCCGAGAACTCCATTGACAAGGGCAAGGAAGATTTGATCTTCTATTTCTCCAATTTTGCTAGCACAAGCAAGGGATCAAAAGAGGTGATAGGGAAACCATCAAAGAGCTTGGAATACAAAAGCTTGGAGCTTCAAGTCTTCTTCCTCCTCTTGGCCGAATCTTCCAACACTTGGAGCTTCCACCATTTGATCATCTTCTTCATCACATAGCTTTGTAAGTATGATTCCGCCATGCTTCAAGTCTTTTATATATATTCATTTATAGTATTTCATGAATGCTTAATCTTTCCTTGGGACATATTATAGAAACCAACAATGGTATCAGAGCTAGGTTTAAGCATGAAATACTTTAGGTTAAAATTTGATAAAATTGGTTGAAGCATGTTCTTGTGAAATTTGATGAATAAGTATGCTTGCATGTATATAGAATGATGTTATATGGAATCAATTTTATGAAAAATGCATTGGATGATTTTTCCCCAAAATTTTTAACCTTGGCCGAATGGTGTGATAAAATTGGTTAAAGCATGTTCTTGTGAAATTTGATGAATAAGTATGCTTGCATGTATATAGTATGATGATACATGGAATCAATTTTATGAAAAATGCATTGGATGATTTTTCCCCAAAATCTTAACCTTGGCCGAATGGCATGAAGAAATTGATATAAGCATGTTCTTATGAAATTTGATTAATAAGTATGCTTGCATGTGTATAACATGATGTTATATGGAATCAATTTTATGAAAAATGCATTGGATGATTTTTCCCCAAATTCATGCCTTGGCCGAATGTGTTGCTACTTGGAGTGGATTGGATTTTTTTTGTGTTTAAGATCATTGGATGACTTAGAACGTCTATGGGACGTAGATTAGTAATTCAATCGGATTGAAAAACAAATCGACACAAAAAACTCACCTTGGCCGAATGTACTAAGACATGTAAAGGAGTTGATTTTTTGTTAAAATTAATGTTGGACATTTATTTTGAACAATACATGATTAATAAATTAAATGGGTATTTTTTGAAATATTTGGTTTAATATATTAATCTTGGTATTACACTTTAATTAATTGGACTTAATGTTTGGAATATTAAAATTTAATTAATGGGCTTAATTGGTGAATTGGGCTTTTAATATTGTATTTGGGCATAATGGGCTTGGTTGGACCAAGTAGATTTGGGCCAAATGGATTGGATCCAATTTGGGCCTAAATCACTCCATTAAGTCCAAATATAATATAATGGGCTTTAATAATTTAATTGGGCCTTATGGGCTTGAAATTGGTTTTATGGGCACTTAAGGGTGATTCCTTATTTGGGCTTGGTAATTGGGTATGACCCACATTGACCAAAGCCCAAGCCTTAATAAATCAATTGAAAGCCCATTTGACTTGAATTAAATTAAACATTGGATGTTAGTTGGGCTTTGAGACCCAATAGAATTGGATTTAGAATCTAAGTCTTTAAAGCACATTAAAAGTGTAAACATTTAATTTGGAATTAAATAATTGAATTAGTATTGAATACCAATTAAATTAGATTTAATTAGTAGTTCGATATAATTCGCGAATTCGTACCTTATGTACTTATTCTAAATCGAGTTGGACTCGCGCAAAATCAAACCTTGTTTGAACATTGGATGATCACTTTAACAAAGACTAATTAATTGGATTAGATTGGTTGTAAAAGCATGTCTTGTTTGAATATATATGTATGTGATGAATGAATAGTGTATATCGGATGGATATTAGAAGGGAAAGGGTAATTTTAGAAATTATTGTAAATTGGAATTTATAAATGGACCTGCGTGTCCAGCCTTATCTCTTTATCTCTTTGTATTCTCTTCTCACCTAATTCCCCTCAATGTAAATGAGGTTTCTCTTATTGTATTATGTAATTGGGTAGAAGTAGAATAGTGCTAACGGGGAGAGGAAAGGGAGTGATTTGTTCTAGGAACAAGTTGTTTATATATCCATCCGCATATCACTATTACTTTACTTTACGCGCTTTATGATGTTTTAGAAGCATGCTTAAGGGTGTATGATGAGACCTAACAAAGATAAATTAATTGGTTGCCAATTACGCAAAATCCCTCAAACAATATTAAGCGATTTTCCTTCCGTTGAATGATTCTTTCTCAAGATCCGAAATTGGCATTGGTTTGTTGGCCAAAGTCAAGACCTTTGTCAATTGAGGATGTGTTTGAATCATGAGAGTTTTGTTCCCATCGGTGTCCTGTCCAAGTTGTGATTTGTTGGCCAAAGTCAAGATCACTTCTTGTCCATCGACATTGATTACGAAATTTTCCTTGTCAATGGGTCCCGCTTAACTGGAATCATTAGGTTTGTTGTGCCAAAGCCAAGGCTTAGTTGATTCAGAGGAAATGGTTAGGAAAATGTATTAGATACATTGACATATATATTAGATATATATGTTTCGGACTTGGATGTCCACCTACCGGATCTAGGAATTGGATGGGATCCAATTGATCTTCGAGATCTACCTAGTTAAATATCATACAACTTGTTGGCCAAAGTCAAGTTGTGTGTTATTTAACGGGATCCTAGCCCACTAGGAAATTCGATTTCCCGAGTTCTCTACAGAGGGTTAGAAACTTGAAGAAAATAGTGGGAGGCTATTATTGAATT
The DNA here is from genome assembly GCA_019454045.1 of Zanthoxylum bungeanum. Taxonomy (NCBI): domain Eukaryota; kingdom Viridiplantae; phylum Streptophyta; class Magnoliopsida; order Sapindales; family Rutaceae; genus Zanthoxylum; species Zanthoxylum bungeanum. Next base: position 38,780 of record SKCR01046489.1, read on the forward strand.
TGCAATTTCATTCAAATATTTAGCCTTACGCGTCTTTCAAAATTATTTCGTCAATATTTTTAATAATTAGTTGGACTAATATATTGTTATTTTTATATGTAACAGTTTGACTGTACCCATAACATCGTTGACTTTATAGTTGGACTATAGTTGTCAAGATGATTGGCAAAGGTAATATCCGCGACATAATCATGGGCGATAATGTCTTCAAAGGACAAACTTTGCCGACTGGGAATGAACCTCAAGATAGTGCTTGGGGCTGAGAGGATACTGTATACTATTCAGAGACCTCTCCCGCCTAAACCCACTGAGCCACTGGAGCTAGAGTTATGGAAAACTCATAGTGATGATTGTGACCAAGCTCAGTCAGTTATGCTAGCTGCAATGACTCAGCATTTCAGACGCCAGAATAGGGATTTGGATCCCTATAACATGATGGCAAGATTGCGTGATCTTCACCGCACCAATAAGCGGATGAAGAGGTACGAGCTAGTAAGGAAACTCTTCCGCTCCCGGATGACAGACGGCGCATCAGTTGAAGCCCACGGGGCTCAAATGATTGCCGATATTGATGAGTTGGCCATATGGGAATAGTCTTGGAGGCTGATCTGACTATAGATATGATCTTGCAGTCACTTCCTGATACTTGGAAACAAATCATAGTCAACTACAAGTTGATGGATACTGACGACACTCTTGGAGAGTTGTTGTCTGTGCTGAAGGAGTCCGAAAGGGAACTCCTAAAGGGGAGCAAGCGCGAGGCGCATTTTGCATTGACCTCTCATGCGCCAAAGGGTGGCCCCAAGGCAATTGGAGGTGCAAGGAAGAAGAAGTTCAAGAAGAAGTAAAGGCAAGTTGACAGTGGCTTCTAGGAAGCCAAAGGACAAATCTCGGGACATCTGCCTTAACTGCGGCAAGAGGGGTCACTGGAAACGTGACTGCCGAATGAGCATTGTGCAGAGGGAGGATATCAAGGCTGGCAAGGCCATTGCCTCTGGTATGTTTGTTATTGAGATAAATATAGAATACTTCTAGTTTTAAAAATTGGATTTTTGATTCTGGTTGTGGTGCTCATATTTGTACTGATGTGCAGGATCTGCATGATAGCAGGGTGCTGGCATCAGGGGAGATGGATCTACGGGTCGGAAACGGAACACCAGTTGCTGTTTTGGCCGTAGGGACTTTTGTTTTAGTACTGCCCTCAGGGCATGAACTTAAACTTTTGAACTGTTATTTTGTGCCTAGTTTAACTAGGAACATTATATCTGTATCCTTGTTAACCCAGCAGGGTTACACTTTTGTATTCAGGAACACAGGGTGTTATTTATATAAAAATGATACAGAAATTTGCACAGCTGTTGCAAATAACGGTCTTTATATTTTGAATATAAATGAATCTCCTAAAATGACAAACAAAAGGCTCAAAAGGAGTAATCTAAAAGATGAAGCTTATATGTGGCATTGTCGTCTAGGACACATCAACAAGACTCGCATATCCACACTTTCAAAGAGTGGGTACTTGGACGAATTTGATCCCAATTCATATGACGTCTGCGAATCTTGTCTTTTAGGCAAAATGCCTAAATCACCTTTTAGCGGTAAAGGTGAACGTGCCACAGAACTGTTAGCTCTCGTTCATACTGATGTATGCGGGCCCATGTCTAGCCAGGCTAGAGGTGGATTTCACTACTTCGTAACCTTTACAGATGATGTATCTCGTTACGGTTATGTGTATCTTATGAGACACAAGTCGGAAACTTTGAGAAATTCAAAGAGTTTCGACACGAAGTGGAGAAACAAACAGGGATGAGTATCAAGACATTACGGTCAGACCGTGGTGGCGAATACTTAAGTTATGAGTTTCAAGATTACTTGAAAGAATATGGTATTCTTTCACAGTGGACTCCTCCTGGAACACCACAATTAAACGGTGTGTCCGAACGGAGAAACCGCACCTTGTTGGACATGGTGAGGTCAATGATGAGTCGCACTGAGCTACCAATATCCTTCTGGGGATACGCATTAAACAGTGCTAGACTTATTTTGAATAAGGTACCGTCGAAGTCTGTTGAACAGACCCCATATGAGATATGGACAGGAAGGAAACCAGGTTTCTCTTCCTAAAGATTTGGGGATGCTGGGCATATGTTAAACGTTTGGAAGGCACCAAACTTGAACCCAAATCTGATAAATGCCTTTTCGTTGGATATCCTAGGGAACCAAAGGATATTACTTCTATTACCCACAAGAGAACAAAGTATTTGTTGCTCTACATGCGGTTTTCCTTGAGAAGGAATTCCTAAATGCAGTGGTAAGTGGGAGGAAAGTAGAACTCGATGAAGATCGTAGTGATACTGTTCCTGGCAATGAATCAACGACGGAACAAGAATAGACCATCCGGGATGAGTCTGTACCACAAACTTCACATACACAAGGACCGCGTAGGTCGGAGAGAGTCAGAACAGTACCTGAGAGGTATGGGTTCCTGATCTCACCTCATATAGATATTAATCTTATTGAGGATAATGAGCCGGCTACGTATGAGGAAGCGATACAAAATATCGATTCCGCTTTATGGCAAGAAGCCATGAAGTCCGAGATGGATTCCATGTACGCCAACCAAGTTTGGACACTGGTTGATGCACCAGAAGGCGTAAAGCCTATTGGATGCA
>SKCR01046490.1:0-41701 GCA_019454045.1 Zanthoxylum bungeanum
GTAAATATTCATAATCGTTGGTTTTGGAATACAGTCGAATTCCTATAACCTAGAAGACTAACACATGTCGTATATTGGAATTAGAGTTCCAATGGTTTAACCTAATGTACCATGAGCAAGGGAAGCTCGTATAGACATGTGGATATTTTTTGGAGTGAATACTGAATATTTACATGTGATTCCTAATAGTTGGAAGTACACAACACCGTTAATAGGAATCTCCTCGAGTCGGGTAGCATATGCAATCTTTTGACTATAAGATAACATTGATTTTATATTTGATCCTCCACACTTTGATGCCATATATGTCAGAGACTTTTCATGGTCTGACCGCTAGATGTTCGTAGGGCGTGGACCGATGCACTCGTTAATCAAGTGTGTATCAAGATAGGATCCGTCGGTTCGTATGTGTACCATAAGGGGTTTAGGTATCCATGTGGGTAAGTCACGATTCTTAAGACTTTGGCCAAAGCGGATCACCTAGGGTAGATTGCATATATCAGAAATGGTGTTCTTATTAGTTGTAAATAATTGTGGACATGTCGATATGAGATGTGCGCCTCGGAAACTTGACGGTGTAATATATGTTTCCTAAGCTCAACTCAGATAGCCTATGACGGAGGGATTGTTAAACATATGTGATGACCTCGACTTGTATAATTCAGAAAGGTCTTTCATGTTCTTCGCGAATTCAGAGGTGGCCGGAAATGCGTACATATAAGTTAGGCTCAAATGACGAACGTGTCTGAACTTAAAAAGTCCCACAATATGAAGTATACTCGTTGATCACTTGGGAAGCCGATAATATTTGATATTATAAACTAAAATAATTAAGTGTTATTGGATAATATTAATTATTTACTTTGACCCAATTGGATTAATCCAAAATCACACAAGGGCTTTGTTGCAATATCATAAATATCTCTACCATTGGAGGATATTTTGGTAATTACAAATATGTAATTATATGTGTATTTGTCTTGATTTAATTGGATTAAATCAAAGTGGTAAATAATGAACTAATCCATTTGTTAAATTTTATCTAGATTTAATTGGATTAAATCAAAATAGTAGGCAAATGTGATTAGTCACACCTAATTATACATATTTGGACAAATTAGATTAAGCCCACCTAAAAGTTGATTAGAACTTTTATTAATTAAAAATTACATAAGTTTTGTTATAAAAGACAAGCTTGAGCAAGTTTTTTTTATTAAGCTTGAGCTTAAGAAAGTTAAGCTTGTGAAAGCTAAAACAAGCAAGATTTAGAAATATTAGCCTAGGTAAAAGAAGTGTTTGGAGAAGCTTTGGAAGTTCTCTACAATATTTCAACAAGGAGAAATCAAGATTGGATTTTGGAGTCAAGCTTGCTAACTTTGGAAGTTCTCCACAACATTTCAACAAGGAGAAGAAGATTGGATCTTGGATTCAAGCTTACTAGGTAAGTTTGATCTTCTCTAAAACTATTTTTTCATTAGTGAGTTATTATTAGTGAAATATATAGTGATGTGTTATGTATTGGATATATAATAACATAGCTTGATGTTGAAATTAGGCTAATAATTGTGTACGTATGCTTTGGAAGTATAAACATAATTTGCTTGTGATTGAGTCAAAATATTTATGTTGGATATAGACATAAAATTAGAGTTTGGAACTCCAATTGATAGCTTGAAGGTATGACTACTATATGTTATATAACATGTGTTATGATTGATTTTGAAATTGAAATTTATTTGGGTGTTTTTTTTTTTTTTTTAAAATGTGTTTAAGGTTTTAAGAAATTAAAATATTTAAAAAAAAAATGAAATGATGGGCAAAAATCTCAAGAGGGCTGCGTTGCAGCGTGTGCTGCAGGTAACGCATAGGCGCTGGGCGCGCCCAAGTGCACATGGTCTGGTTTTATCCCAATTTAATTTTTCTGGACTCCGATTTATCCCTGATTTTTCCCTAAACACTCGTAATGGAATATGGTATTTCATTAAAATATTTAAAAATACATCCATGCTCAATTACCACGGGTTAGACCCATTTCCGCTGCCCGGGGCACCCGATCTGACCCTAAGGGTCCCACAACTGCCCCAACTGAACAGTATCAGAGCAGTTCTTAACCACACAACACGTGATACATGTTTGACATATTTTTGAATCTATGCCTCTATAATTTTAATTTAATTATGCATAAGTTATATTGGATATGCATTGCATGTTTTGAATTAAAATATTAATTTGGCCCAAGTTGGTTAATGACTGGATTGTCATAAATCTCTCATGATTAGGTGATTACTTTATTTTAAGTAATAATATTAATAATGTTAGAGCATTATTGGATGATCGGTCTTGTCAATACGGAGATGAATGAGTTCTTACTACTTATGCCCAATACCGTCATTATTGTGAGGATATAAGTGCTCGGAACTTAGGTCGCTCCGGTAAAATAGTAGATGTAGCATGATGAGTTAACATAGTCACCCAATACTGTTATTATTGTGAGGGTCCACTTACGATGATCATTAGTGCTCATTGTCAACTACACACCTGGAACACGTCTTAATCCAATACCGTTATTATTGTGAGAATAAGAAATAGTTCAAGACCAAACTTAGGAGTCACATGAATGTGACTGACCTTTGAGGTCTACCTAATGAGTTTATAAAGACCAAGACTGTCATTATTGTGAGGCTGGAGTAAATGTCATAGGATCCACTTCCCGTTATGAAATTTTAATTGATTTCTATTATTCCGTTAAAGGGAGATTACAGAATTACGTAAAATAGTGGGATGGCACTAATAGATTTAAAATCCATAATTGTATTAGTATTTTTATATTGAAATGAAAAATATTATGCTAGTGTTTAATTATTGTCTTGTAGATGGCTGCCGCAATCCATTATCGCGGCTTTTGAATTCCAATAAATAGAGCCGAGAACTACTTAGAGTATGAACTAAACATCCGTCTTGTCTTTAATTCAGAATAATTTTGAAGGACATTATGATATATGAAAAGCTATGCCGAAATATAATTCTATCTTTTTTACCCGGTACATATGTTGACTTTGAGATGCATTTGATGCAAGCCACATATAAAGAGGTTCACAACATGTTACGCTCGGTGGAACATAATTTGAAGAAAGGGAATCCCACTTTGTACCTTCATGGTGGAGCAAGCTCTTCAAAGACTTCTAGGAAGTCTAAGAAGATTAAAATGATAAACAAGAAGAAAGACTTCAAGAAACAAACTGCAAGACTGCGTATAGCTCGTGATACATGTCTACATTGCCAGAAGTTTGGACATTGGAAACGTGATTGTCTAGAGATGAAAAGAAAATTAGGAATCCCAAATACGCTTTGTATTTTTCCTATTATTGACAGCTCATTAGTCTTAGATGCAAATAGTGGGTGGGTGTTAGACACCAGTAGTCCTACTCATATTTGCAATTGCCGTGAGAGTTAAAAGAAGGTTAAACAAAGCGATGATCCAACTTAGAGTTGGAAATGGCGAGACATTGGATGTCAATGCCATATGAACTCTTATCCTAGATCTCCCTAATAAATATAAATTAATTTTACATACATGTATATACCCTCTCTTTTTAGAAATATAATATCATTACCGATATTAGATAAAGAGGGATATAAAATAAACATTAAAGATGGTTCTTTATGTTTATATGATAAAGAAAACTATTTGATATGTGAATAGGGTGTTCATAGGGTCGGGTCGACCCTCGACCCCCGACCCGACCCGACCCGGTCGGGTTTATAAATCTAAAAATTTAATTTCGGGTCAATTGTGACCCGACCCGAAATGTCGGGTCGGGTCACGGGTTTCAGCCAGAAAATTCGGGTCTGACCCGACCCGATGTAAATGTATTATAATTATAATATATATTTTTAATGATACAAAGATAACACGAAACAAGTGTAGTCAAAGTGGTAAAATGGTTTCTTTGTCTTTAAGTGTTCTCTGGTTCGAATCCCATCTAAAGCATCTGAAAATCTTATTTTTTTTTAAAAAGAAGAAAACAAAAAACAAATGCTAATATGGGGACTTGAACCTGTGATCAATAGGATATTATTCAAATGTTTTGCCATTACAGCTACTCACGTACCTTGTGAGATTTGAGTCAATAAAATATATATATATTATACTTAATGCATATTATGTTGACCCGACCCGACCCGTGCGGGTCACCTCCTCAAATTTCAGGTTTCGGGTCATAAAAAAATTGAAAAATCCGACCCGACCCGACCCGTGAACACCGCTATATGTGAATATTCTTTATCTAACGATCATTATATTTTGGAAACATATAGAAATGTCTTTAATATAGAAGAAAATACAAGTAAAAGATATGAATTAAATAATACTGAATTATGACATATGAGATTGGACCATATAGGTGTTAGGCTTCTATCAAAATTTGTTAAGGATGGTTTGATTGAAGATATTACCTTAGACCGTTATCTAATTTATGAGTCATATATCCAAGGGAAAATGACAAATGCCCAATTTCTTGGTGTTGGACACTGTGCTGAAGATTTATTGGAACTAGTACATAGTGTTGTGTGTGGTTCATTAAATCATGCCGCTCATGATGGTTCAACATACTTGGTGACTTTCACTGATGACAAGTAAATATATGGATATGTCTATTTGATGAGACATAAATCAGAAACATTTAATAAATTCAAAATATTTCGAAACGAAGTAGAAAAACAAATCGAGAAATTCATCAAGTGCCTTCAATCAGATTGAGGTGGTGAATTCATGAGAGATGAATTCAGAAATTATTTAATGGAGAATATGATTCTCACCCAATATAGCCCACCAGGAACTCCTCAACATAATGGTGTGTCTGAGTGGAGAAATTGTACTTTATTGGATATGGTACGATCTAGATGAGCTATACAGATATTCCATATTACCTTTGGGGTTATGATTTACTTACTGCTGCCCACATACTTAATAGAGTTCCATCGAAAGATATTTCTATAACACCATATCATATATGGTTCGGTATAAATCCAAGTCTTAGATATTTAAGGATTTAGGGTTGTCCTACATACGTTAGAGTTGCGCATCGGGATAAACTAGTACACATTGGGAATAAGTACAGGTTCATTGGATATCCTGAAAATTCTTTGGGATATCAATTCTACGATTCTGAGCAACGAAATGTATTTATTGCTCGTTTTGTCACTTTTCTTGAAAAAGTATTTTTGAGAGAAAGTGGGAATTGTAGAAAGATTGAACTCGATGAGTTTGATCCCAACATTAAGGAACCAAGTGAATGATCTACAACACAGGTTCTACATAAGTCGAATAGAATATCAAGGCCTTCTGAAAGATTATTTTTAATGTCTGATGCGAGCCTTGATGTTATCCTCTTAGAGGAAACGAATCCGACTACGTATAAATAGGCGATATTAGTTGTCGATTCAGGAAAATAGAAGGAAGACATGAAGTCTAAGATGGATTCTATGCATGACAATTAAGTCTGGGACTTGGTTGAACTTCCTGAAGGAGTTAAATCTATTGGTTGTAAGGGGTTTATAAAATGAAGAGAGGGTCCAATGGGAATGTGGAAACCTTTAATGCCCGAATCGTAACGAAAGGTTATACTCAATGTCCTGAGATTGACTATGAGGAAACTTTTTCACCAGTAGCCATGCTAAGATCCATTAGGATTCTTTTAGTCATTGTTGCATATCATGACTATGAGATATGACAGATGGATATGAAAACTGCTTTTCTAAATGGATTCCTCGAGGAGGATATCTATATGGAACAACCAGAGGGTTTCGTATCCAATAAGACTTCAAACTTAGTTTGTAAGCTCCATAAGTCAATTTATGGACTTAAACATACATCTCGAAGCTGGAATCATCATTTTGATGAAATAATTAGATTATCTGGATTTATCAAGAATGATGAAGAATCGTGTGTCTATAAGAAAGTTAGAGAGAGCATGATAATATTCATTGTTTTGTATGTAGACAATATCCTTATCATTGAGAATGATAAAAGATTGATGCAAAGTGTGAAAGCCTACATTTGCAAAAACTTCTCCATGAAAGACATGGATGAAACTTCATATATACTAGATATAAGGCTCTACCGAGATAGAGTTAGGAAGCTTATAGGGTTGTCACATTCCACATACATAGATAAAATGTTAGAAAGGTACGATTTTACCAACTGAAAGGAAGTAAATGTATCTTTTCGATACGACGTACATCTTTCGAAGAAAATGACACATCAGACTGATGAAGAAAAAGTTAGAATGTCACTTGCAATACACTTCTTGTATTGGAAGAATTATGTATGCTATGCTATATACAGGACCTGACATCAATTTCGGAATCAGTGTGACTAACCGATATCAATCTGATCCAGGTAATGATCATTGGATAATCGTGAAACATATCCTGAAATATCTTAAGGGTACTAAGGATAAGTTTCTAATATATTGAAAAGATGAGCTACAAGTTAAGAGTTATACAAACTTTGACTTTCAAGGAGATCCAGATGACATAAAGTCTATATCCGGATACATATTTACTATTAATGACGGTGCAATTAGTTGGCGATATTCAAAGCAAGGCTCAACAACTGATTCCACCACTGAGGTAAAATTTATAACGGCTTCAGAAGCTACTAAAGAAGATGTTTGTATTTGAAATTTGATCACAGAACTTGGCATTGTGCATAGCATTGAGGATTCAATCCCATTGTACTATGATAATAGCAGAGCCGTTGCACAAGCTAATTCCAAGTCTAAACACGTGGAAATGACATATCACATGATTAGAGAGATTATTGAATGAAAAGATATAATGGTCTTGAAGGTTCAATGACAAGATAACATAGAAGACCCGCTTACTAAGGCCTTACCTTCTAAGTTATTCGATAAACATGTGGAGGAAATGGGACTTCGGTACCATCTGGAGTGGCACTACGCAAGTGGGTGTTTGTTGGAGTTGGTGCTTGGAGCGCCAATCTAAATAATATATTGTATATTATATTATATTATTTATTAATAAAATAACTATATTTTCATTTCAAACCTTATTAATGGTAATGTCATAATGCATATTAGATTGATATATAAAATGTTGAGATGACACCGACCTTAGAATATATTATAGTAATACTGGATACTGGGTTGTCCGACATTGGGATAATATTACTATTATAAACCATACTTAAACTAAATTCATAGTCGTTGGTTTTAGAATACGATCGAATTCCTATAACCTAGAAGACTAACACATATCATATATTAGAATTGGAGTTCCAATGGTTTAACCCAATGTACCATGAGTAAGGGAAGCTAGTATAAACATGTGGGTATTCGTTGGAGTGTATACTGAATAACTCACAAGTGATTCCTAATAGTTGGAAGTACACACCACCGTCAATAGGATTCTCCTTGAGTCGAGTAGCATATGTGATTATTTGACTATATGATAGCATTGATTTTTGTCTGATCCTCTACATTTTGATGCCTTATATGACAAAGACCTTTCATAGTCAGACCTCTAGATGTTCATTGGGTGTGGACCGATGCACTCGTTAATCAAGTGCGAATAAAGATATGATCTGTCATCTCATATATGTACCATAATGGGTTTAGGTATCCATGTGAGTAAGTCATGATTCTTAAGACTTTGGCTGAAGCCGATCACCTAGGGTGAATCCCATATATGAGAAATGATGTTCTGATTAGTTGTAAAGAACAACTCGGATAGCCTTCGATGGAGGGATTGTTAAATATATGTGATGGCCTCTACTTGTATAGTTCAGAAAGGTCGTTCATGTTCTTCACGAAATCAAAGGTGGCCGAATAACGTTTAGAGAGTCCCACAATATAAAGTGTCTCGTTGAGCACAAGCTAAGGAGCCGAGAGGGCATTCGAAGTCTAAAAACGTGGAAAAGTTTTTTGGAAAAATAAATTTTATGTCATCATTGAACATAGAAAAGAGAGTCTTTACATGACAAAAAAAAAATAAAAATTGAAAAATCATGCTTCGGTGCGGTACCCTTCAGGATCAGGTATATTTTACTGGCATCAATAATATTTTGGATCTCGTGGTTGAGGTGGGAAAATCTGTCTGTTTCATGCCCCGAGAACTGATGGAAATGGCAGTATAGGTTTGGGTCAAGCTTTGCTGGCAGCGGATCTGGCACGAGCTATGGCTCTAGTGGTTTCAATAGTCCATATTTCTCGAGCTTATCAAAAATCTTGGACATTGGTCTTCCGAAGTTGGAGAAGTGCCGTTATGGACGGTGTTTATTTTCGCTGTTTCGTTTCCTGATCCTCCTTTATTATTATTCTTATATTGACCATGGCTATAGAGCTTCATGTTCTCCGCTTCATCTTACTCTATATCCATGACAGTCTCATTCAACTATCAGAAGTCTGTTATGATAGAGGTCATTCTCCTCATTTTGTTATAAATGGAGCGCTTGGTGTCCCTAATAATCATCTTGATTTGGTATTTCTTCAAGGGCATTGATTGCATTTTCAAAAGTTATCTTCTCCAGCGATCAACATACTCCTTAAATTTTTCATTCAATTTCTGCTTAGTGTTCTCTAGGTCACGGAGCGTCAAATAAATGTTTTGGGTTCGTTTTGCAGGTAAAATCATATTACGATTTACCCAAACTTAACGGGGGATGAATCGATAATTTTGAAGCACATTTGTGCATTATTTCAAAATCAAAATTAAGAGTGGAAATGGGCCAGTCCAGGCTTTGATAAGCCCGACCTGAGCCCGATAATTATTTTTTTGGCCTAGACCCAGGAAAAGCCCGGCCCGACTCGGGTCGGGCTTTATCCGACCCGTGTTTTTATTAATAAAAAAAATTAAATATATAAAATTTATTATAAATATAAATATATATATATTAATGTGCTAGGCCCGGCTCGGGCCCGAGCCCGAGGCGTGCCTCTATGTCGCGGGCTCGGCCCAAAATTATTTATTCCTGGGCTGGGCCGGGCTGGACCGAGCCCGGACTTTTTCTCCATCCTTAGTCAAAATGTACGTCCCAACGCTGGAATACGCATCACGATGCGCATATGAAGAAAATTAGACCAGAGTGCAAAGAAAGCTGGCGTGTCGTGACGCCCATGGAGATGAGTCTGCACCAAAACCTTGATCATGATTTTATACCGCACGCAAGCGCACGTATCGCTCAAGTAATATATTGATAGAATGTTGGATATCATACCTACAGAGACTTAATATTTTTCTTATCAATACTAAAACTAACATCCTTAACTTAAACTAAATTATTAGTTGTGAGAGAGATTTGATTATTTAATTGAAATTAAATAAAGAGCAAATAATAATTTCGAGATAGAATTTATAGGCGAGAAAAACCTAAGGTTGTTGATAAAGTGACTAGTTGAGAAAATTACTTGAAGATGAATGACCATTTGCTTATATATTTGTCTTTGTTTGCAATTATTTACGATATATGGTATGGTTAGAGCAGAAAAATAAAAAAGAGCTTGTGAAAAAAATGAAAAGAGCAGAAAAGGAGGAAAAACTTAAAAAAAAAAGAAGAAGATAAACCACCTATAATCGTTAAGCATGAAGTTACCAATGGGCGAGTGTTAGGACCAACATAAAGAGAAATGCTACCTTAAAGGGTAGGTGAGTTAAAAGATAAAGAAAAAAGTCATAGTTAAAAGATAAAGAAAAAAGTTATACCATATTGGGCTACAGAGCATTTTTGAGATATCTATGTTGGTTAGACCCATCAGATCCCAATTTTTGAGGTGAAATCACTGAGTTGGTGTACTTAGGTTTGCGCATCGCGACGCTGACGTCATACTGATGTAAGCAATAACGCGTGTCGGCATAGTGAATTATTTTGCTGACGTCATGCTGACGTATGTAATGACTTGTCGTCAGGCTGAATTATTGGCTGACATCATGATGACGCACGTGATGACGTGGCGATGACAAGTGTCGACAGCTCAATAATTACAGCGCGTCACGACGTGAAATTCCAATTTTACCATTTTTGTCCATTTTTCGCTGTTTTCGCTCTAATTTGATTATAGTGAGTCTTGAAATCTTATTTATCCACAAAATACACAAAATACATCAAAATATTCACAAAACGCAAGAAACTATATAAAATATTAAGTAAAAGGGGCGGTAAATATTGATATATTTTCCGCTTATCACCCCCTCAAACCTAATATTTTTCTAGTCCTCGAGCAAAACAACAAAATAAAATAAAATAAACAACTTTAAAATAAAATTAAACTAAGCCACTTTCGTAGGGATCACGGTTGTATTTAGCGTATGCAACAAGCCTTTAAACCCCTATGTGTCCCTAGTGGATGGGTTGTAGTCTCGTGAGGGCTTACAACAACGATACCCACAAACGTCAATCAAATGTAAAATCAAACACACAAAACAAGTTAATAACTAAACAAGTGAAATTCTTATCCAAGTTAATAATTGTTTTCTTTCTTTCTTTCTTTCTAAATTACCAAATAAGTAAATTCTCTGATTATTTTTACCATTCTCCATATACACAATCAACAAGGTATTAATCAAATCATTTATAAGAGTAATATTTTTGTCCTAAAATTATATCAGAATTCACACCTTTTTAGCAATGGATTTTTTAATATAACATCTTTAATCTATGTAGCTAGCTTGGGCCAGTGACTCCCAAGCCAATTGGCTTTAAGGCACTAGGTGTTAAGACACCCCTACGAACTTAATTACTCGGATCTCGGATGTTTAAAGGTTCTACCGTTTGACATGAACAATCTCTGCTTATTGAGGCTAGATGCCCGATTACTAAATAGAAACTTTATTATTATAAACTCAAGCTTTTACTGTTTGACGCGAAAAATCTCTTCTTACTGAGGCAAGACATGTAAGTGTTCCTAGAACATACCAAGATCATCTAAGAGTGATTCGTGTGTGAATTAATCAAAGGGAGTTGTGGAATACTCACATTGATCGGTTGTTGGATGTAGAGATTTCAAAACTTTTCTTTGTTGAAGATGAAGCTCCAAGCTTGGAATAGAGTTCTAAACCCTTGGGTGAGTTTCCCTATCACCTTGATTCACTCATTTAAGTGCTAGCTTTGAACAAAATTGAAAGAAAAAATTTCTCCTCTAAGGTTCATTGTATTCAGCAATGAGAGATTTTTTGGGAGAGAATGAATAGTAAGTCCTCTCTCTTCCAAAGTTTGACTTAGTTTAAATACATTAAGTTGAGTGTTGGAATAGGTTTGAGTGAATTAAAAGCAATCCAAGCCTTTTTTTCAACTAATAACAATTTCCGTCAATTGTGTAGACATTTGATGTAAGTTGGTGGGCCCCACTTTAAATTCCAAATTTAAGTCGGACAATCCAACACACAACTTCGCTTGGGCCCGGGTTCGTTTAATTCCGAATTAAACGAATTTTCCGTTGCGACTTAATTAAATCCAATTTAATTAAATAATAATGCCTCTCAATTGTAGGACACAGAAATCGGCGACACTGTTCCGGGCTCACGGCCTAGTTGAGAATACGGAGTAGCCCACGGGGGAACTAAAACGGAGAAATAACATGGAGTCACCACCCAGTGTGAACGGGGAAAATGATTTAAGGCCACACTCACCCCTCGCAAGGGAAGACCTCAAACCGTTGGGTTCAGAATGGTCGCTTACTTATGCCACTTGTAATGAAAGGATTTATGTTATAATATAACCGAGTCTACGCAAGAACAACCTACATCTAAGTTCACATATAACCTATGTCTAAGTTTGCATATAACCTATGTCTAAGTTTGCATATAACCTATATCTAAGTTTGCATGCATAAAAGTAAGTCGTTATAACGACAAACACACAATAATCTCATGAACATATTGAATTATTAAACACGAAAAATAAATAACAACCAAAACATAATCATGAATTAAATTCCTAATGCGAAAGAAATAACTAATCATGCTCGAAAATAACCAACTAAATCATGCATAAAAATAAATAACATACAAAACGACTAAATCATGCTTAGAAAAATAAATAGCCTACTAAACGACTAAATCATGCATAAACATAAGAGTGGATGAAACGAAATATGTGTGTCTCTCAAGTGGTACGTGGAGTTGTTTCCTAAGTATAAACCGCATTACCGTCCATTTGGATTCGGCTACGGAATTTACATCTGGGTTTCCATCCGATATACCGCAAGAGAGAACACATATTCCATTCATCCGAAAGTCATATCATACACCAATCAACAATACTCATGCGAAGTAAAATAAGAAAATAAATAAAAATAAATGAGAATAAATAAAAAGGGTGCCCTCATGTCTAACCTCTTAAGTCGTCTTTTGGAAGTGCGTTACACGGCCGTCGGAAGGGTTAATGCTCCACAACTCCTCCGATTTACGGGTTCGTTGTTTTCCTTCGTTGCCTCGCTATTTTGGGCTGCTGTTTGCTCACTTTTTTTGGCGGTATTTGGGCTATGTTTCAATGCAGAATTTCGGCAGTAAATGGGCAGATTTTAGATACTATTTTCGGTGGTCAAGACAGTGCGGTTTCGGTGGTTTCAGGCAGTGGTTTCTGGGCTATGTTTTATTGTAATTTAGGGCAATTTCTGTGATTAAAACAGTGCATTTTTTGGGTGGTTTCAGTGATCATAAGGGGTAGTTTTTATGCAGTTTTAGGAGGCAGTTTGCTGGGCAATTTACGGCAATGTGAGGGCTGGTTTCATGGGCTATGTTGCAGAAATGGAGGGCTGCTGTGTGTATGGTTTTTGAGATGAGGTATTTTTGCCGTGAATGAGCTGGGTTCAATGGTCCACGTGAGGGGAGCATTTTCACGGCTTATGAGGGGTGTCTGAGCGTGTGCAGGGCTGTTTGAAGTGTGTGGGAGTGATGCGCTTAATGTGGTCTTGAGGCCATGTGCGTGTATTCAAATAGAGGAATGTTTAGGTTAGTTTGTGTTTGCTTTTGGTGAATGTCGGTTTGGCTTGTCTCTTGTGGCTGCGTGGGTGTTCTTCACGTGGAGAGGGGCATGTGGCCCTGGCGGTGAATGAGTTGTGCTGTGTCCTGTGTACGTGGGGTGTAGGGTTTTTGACGTGGAGTTTGGTTTTTTGTTTTTGTGTTTGGCCGTGAGGAGTCAAGGAGGGGCTGTTGGCTTATGTGAGTTGTCTGTGTCAAGGTGTTAGGGTTTCATTCGGGTTTTTAGAGAGAGAAGGGGCGTGAAGATTAGGAGGAGGGAGAGAGGGTTTTTTGGGAGTGAATGCTAGCTAGGGAGAGAGAGGAGGGGTGTGAATGAGCTAGGGTGTGAAGAGTTGGTTTTGGCTTCTTTTTATAGGCAAAGGTTGGGGTTATCCTTATGCGAATAAGGAAAGGATTTTATGTAATTATGGGGATATCTTCTAATTATTGTGCTATAAGGAAAAATCTATTTAATTAGAGATGTGATTTAATTTGATTTGATTCTCTTCTTTTGATTAGGGATATGATTTAATTGAATTAGGAAAGTGTTTGATGATATTTGATTTGAATCTTTTAATTTGGGAAGGTGATTTGTCTTGATTTTAGCATTTGTTTAATGTGTGATTTTATTATTTTGGAATGTATTGGGCGTGGCTTTGGTCTTCTTGGGCGTGAGTTTGGTCCATTTTGGTGGGCTTGGTGTGTAGCTTGGTGATGTATGGGTTTGGTGTGTGACTTGCGGGGGTTTTGGGCTAAGGATAAGTTTAAAACAGAGGCTTAACGAGCAAACCTGAAGCTAAGCAAACGAATTAAATCCAACAAGGTGTCAATTTCTGACTCTTCCATTCCGACGTCCGTTTCCCGCGACTTCCACAACTTAAAGAGGTAGTGTCTCCATGTGAGACTCATCATCGGGACTTATATGCAAAAATGCAGTGCCTACAGTCGCCCCCACTTTGATGGGACTTGTGCAGTGTGTGACAATGACAATCCTATCAAAGTTATGCAATGCATTTTTACTTACCTGGCTCGCTAGCTGACACTTGACTTGCATGTTGCTTCGAACTGAGTTGTTATTGTTGTGCCATACCCGGCGTACTAAACCCCATACCCGAGGTGTCACGGTTGTGTCTCCATACCCGGAGTGCCATACCCGGCGTGCTAAACCCCATACCCGAGGTGTCGCGGTTGTGTCTCCATACCCGGAGTGCCATACCTGGCGTGCTAAACCCCATACCCGAGGCGTCGCGGTTATGTCTCCATACTCGAAGTGCCATACCTGGAGTGCTAAACCCCATACCCGAGGTGTCGTGGTAGTGTCTCCATACCCGGAGTGCCATACCCGGCATGCTAATCCCCATACCTGAGGTCTCAGGGTTATGTCTCCATACCCGGAGTGACATATCCGGCGTGCTAAACCCCATACCCGAGGTGTTGCGGTTGTGTCTCCATACCCGGAGTGCCATACTCGACGTGCTAAACCCCATACCCATGGCATCGCGGTTGTGTCTCCATACCCGGAGTGCCATACCCGGCGTGCGAAACCCCATACCCGAGGTGTCGCGGTTGTGTCTCCATACCTGGAGTGCCATACCCGGCATTCTGATGATGTGTGGGCCTCCCCCAAAAGTGATGCTGATGTGGGCCTCGCCCCCAAACTGATACTTATGTGGGCCTCGCCCCCAAACTGATGCTGATGTGGGCCTCGCCCCCAAACTGATACTGATGTGGGCCTCGCCCCCAAACTGATATTTATGTGGGCCTCGCTCCCAAACTGATGCTGATGTGGGCCTCGCCTCCAAACTGATACTGATGTGGATGCGGGCCTCGACCCCGGGACTCATCCCCAAAATTGATATTGATGCTGATACGGGTCTCGACCCCGAGACTCATCCCCAAAACTGATACTGATGCTGATGCAGGTTTATTCCCAAACCGTGCTGTATGAGAAAGGGTAGACTGGTCGCCCCCAGTCTCGGTTCATTTTTCTGTTCTTTGCTGTTTTCATTAGGTCAAGGTAGATCTCCTGATGTGGTGTTACATACCAACACACTGTACTGCTTCTCACGAGATAATCCTGATAGCTAAACATATTTTTGTCCTCAACAGATGCTTCGTGTCGAAACCAGAGAACCTTCAAAGTATTTAATACACCCAAATCCGATCGTCTGCATGAATGATCTGAACTAGACCCCTAGTGTGTGTGTGCCAAGGCTCTTTCACAGCTTAATCCTTAAGTAAGCCAACTCAATGATTTTGTCTCGGAGAATTAGATCAGTGGGTCTAACCAACCGGGATGTCTTGATCATACTCTGTGATTACTTCTTCGTACTCAACATGATATGATTTTCTTCTTTTTTTCTTTCATCTTTTTTTTTTCTTTTCATTTTGAACTTCTTTTTTTCTTTTTCTTTTTCTTTTTTTTTTCTTTCGACACACCTAGCCTTTAAGGTAGCATTTCTCCTCATGGTGGTCCTAATACTCGCCCATGGGTAGCTTCATGCTTATCGGTTATAGGTGGTCTATTTTTTCCTTTTCTTTTCAGAGACTTTTCTTTCTTTCCAACCATATCATATATCGTAGCATAAGTAAACCAGGATGGACATCTAGGCAAACAGTCATTCACTGATCCGCTATCTCTTCAACTAGTCATCTCGCTGACCACTCAGGCTTCTACTGCTAAAATCCCGTAATCAAGTGCTCGTGAGTCTAGCCGAGATCAATCCACTCAGAATACCGGATGAGAGCACATCTCGCACTTATCATTTCTAAGGTTTTATCCTACAACAAACAATGTCATCACCGGACATATGCCTAACCATCAAGGACTTCTTTTTTTTTTCACTCACTCCACTGGAATTCTTCCTTTCAAACACTGATAATGTGGGCTTTGCCCCCTGGGATTCCTTTCCTGAAACTGATACCGGTGTGGGCCTCAACCTTGTGACTCATCCCTAAAACTAAAACTGATGCGAGCCTCAACCCTGGGACTCATCCCCGAAACTGATACTGATGTCGGCCTCAACCCTGGGACTCATCCCCGAAACTGATACTCATATGTTGCAGCTTCTGGTTGGCTTGCATTTGCCGCTTTCTTATTTTCTTCTTTGAATCATGTGAATGCAAAACAAAACAAAAAGAATGCAAATACGTTACGTGTATGCATGCATGAATGAATTTCCTATTCCGTTGGGTTAGGTCTTCCGCCAGTCCTCTTGGTGATCGCTCGGTCTTCTCTTCCTCAGGCAAAATACTGCTTCAATCTATCCACGTTGATCGGCTCGGTGAACTCGTTCCCTTCCAAATCTGACACTCTCCTTGCCCCATTTCCCATGACTTTCTGGACTATGTAGGGTCCTTCCCAGTTGGGTCTGAACTTTCCTCTCGGGTCTGTCGTCGACGGCTTCGAATGCTTAAGTACTAGATCACCCTTTCTGATCTTAGTAGGACACACCTTCTTATTGAACGCTCGTGCCAACCTCTTCTGGTATAACTGCATATGACATAAAGACTTTATCCTCTTCTCATCCAGCAATGCTAACTGCTCAAATCTCTGCGAGGCCCACTCCTGTTCAGGTAATTCTGTTTCTGCTAATACCCTCATAGACTGTATCTCAACTTCCACTGGCAGTACTGCTTCCATACCGTAGACCAAAGAATAAGGCGAGGCTCCCGTTGCTATTCTCACAGAAGTTCTGTATCCCCATAGGGCGTACGACAGCTTATCAGCCCAATCTCTATAGTTTTCTGTCATCTTAGCTATCATTCTCTTTATTGTCTTGTTGGCTGCCTCGACGGCCCCATTTGCCTGCGGCCTGTAGGGTGACGACCTGTGATGTCTTATTCCATACTTCTGTAGTATTACCTTTGTTTCTCCTTGAAACTGTACTCATTTGTCTGTTACTACATGATGTGGCATTCCATATCGACATATGAGGTTCCGGGCTATGAACTTCACCATATTCTTTGCAGTAACGTTGCGAAACGACTCGGATTCTACCCATTTCGGAAAGTAGTCTACTGCTACTACTATGAAGCGATGTCCATTCGATACGTGCGGTCAAATTTCTCCGATCATATCAATTCCCCATGCTGAGAAAGGCCACGGCTCTGACAGCCCATGCAACTCTGTGTGCGGAAAATGGTTCAAGTTACCGTGCGCTTGACAATTGTGACAATTCTTTACCAGCTTCGCGCAGTCAGCTTCCATGGTCGACCAGTAAAAGCCTTGTCTTACTATCTTGTGAGACAAATTCAACCCATTTATGTGCGGTCCACATACTCCGACATGTACTTCTTCCATTACATTCTGAGCCTCTTCTTCTCTTAAACACTTCAGCTGAATGCCATTCTTTTGCCTCTTGTATAGTTCTCCCTTCAAACTCACATATTGGGAAGCCAACTTCTGGATGGCTATCATGTCTTTTTTGCTTGCTTCTTCTGGGAGTTCTCCGCGTTCTAAATACCACTGAATGTCATAATACCAAGGTTTCCCATCATCGACTTCTACTTCCAAGATTCTTTCTATCTCATAAACTAGTTTGCTTGCCGTTGTCAACACCAGAGGTCTCATCACCAAGTTCTCAGGATTTTCCCAAGTTGTGGCAAGTGTAGCCAATGCGTCTGCCATTTGGTTCTCTTCTAGTGGCAAGTGCTAGAATTTACAATCGGGAAGGGCTTGTGCTAGACTCATGAGGTGGAACAAGTAGGGTTCAACCGTTCTTCCTTCAAATCCCATTCTCCTTGCAGTTGTCGGACTACTAACATCGAGTCTCCATAGACTTCCACGATCTTAGCTTTCAAGGCTATCAATGCCGTCAATCCGAATGCACATGCTTCATACTCAGCCATATTGTTGGTTACTCCGAACGTCAACCTCTTGGCCATAGGCAGGGTTTTTCTTTCAGAGGTTACTATCACAATTCCGATTCCAGCTCCTTTGCAGTTCACTGCTCTGTTGAAGTACATCTTCCATCCTTGGACTGTTATAGCTTGGATTTCCTTATCTGGGAACTCAAACTTGTATTGATCTCCTTCTATCGGTTGTAATGCCAGGAACTCTGCTACGACTCGCCCTTTGATTACTTTGGATGTGAGGTACTCAATATTGAACTCTGTCAGCAACACCAACCATCTGCCTAACTTCCCAACTAGCGAAGGCACTGAATGCAGATACTTCAAAGGATTCTCCTTTGCTACCACTTGGATCTTGTAAGATTGGAAGTAATGACGCAACTCTCTGGACGCCCACACTACTGCCAAATAAATCTTCTCTACTTCCTGATAGCGGGTTTCATACGGAAGCATCTTTTTACTGAGGTAGTAGACTGCATGCTCTACTCCCGTCTCATCTGCTTGTACCATCGTCGCCCCCAGCGCTTCGGGTTCAATGGCCAAATATAGTACCAAGGTTTTGCCCAGTTTTGGAGGTTTCAAGAAAGAAGGTTTCACCAAATATTCTATGATCTTGTCGAAGGCTTCCTGGTATTGCTCATTCTATTTCACTGGCTGGTCTTTCCTCAGCAACTTGAGGATAGGCTCGCATACTGATGTCAACTTGGCGATGAACTGATTGTTGTACTGGATTTTCCCGAGGAATGCTCTAACTTCTTTTTCTTAACCTAACGGATATCTATGATGGCTCGTAAGACACAAGGGTTGACATGATGCGTGTATGCATGAGATGCATGATATGCGTGCAATGTATGAAATATATAAGTTGACCCATTATCATTCCAAAGCATTCAATCATACTATTGCACGGTGCAAACTTGTCCTAGTTGAAAAAGGCCCAACAGGTTTACACTTTTCCGATAACATGGCTAAACGACTTCAAATGATAAGAGGCCTAAACACAAAATGGCCCATCGGTATTTTAGAAGCTTTTGGCCCGATTGCCATAAAGCACGGACTCATCCCAGTTTAAATGGCCCAACAAGTCCATACCTCATGATAAAAAGTCCAACAGAATCCAAATGACGACGGTCCTAAATGCAAGTATAAAGGGATAGTTTCTATTAGTCCTACAACTACAGTTCATGTGCGAGTTTATAAAGGTATAGACAAAGGCTCTCACCGGCGAAGGATTGCCCACAACTATGACTCCCCACTCAAGGGTCCGAGCGACCAAGTGAGCGCACCTTTTTTATACGCTAAGGTACGTGCCAACGAGTTATGGTGCATGACTGACTGTCAAATGGATTTCCTATTGAAGATTCCCAGAGGGAGGGTGGAGCGAACTCTCTTAAATACCCAACCCTCTTAGGCTCTTATCGCCTTGGTGACAGGAATAAACAATAGGTCCTCCAAATTAGTCCATCACGGTAAGCTTCGGGTAATGATTATCTAGGTGCCTTCACATCTTTTCCTTATAGAAAGGCAGTGAATGAAGAAAGACACCAAACCATTACTTAACTCTAATAATGCCTTTGATTAAACCCCTTCAACCCACGGTAGACACATTTAACTAAAGCACAAATCACAATCATTACAAGACATTATTTCGGGGTCGATTCTCTATCCCCAGTGGAGTCGCCAAATTGTAGGACACATAAATCGGCGATGCTGTTCCGGGCTCACGACCTAGTCGGGAGTACGGAGTAGCCCACAGGGGAACTAAACCGGAGAAATAACATGGAGTCGCCACCCAGTGTGAACTGGGAAAATGATTTAAGGCCACACTCACCCCTCGCAAGGGAAGACCTCAAACCGTTGGGTTCGGAATGGTCCCTTACTTATGCCACTTGTAATGAAAGGATTTATGTTATAATATAACCGAGTCTATGCAAGAACAACCTACATCTAAGTTCGCATATAACCTATGTCTAAGTTTGCATATAACCTATGTCTAAGTTTGCATATAACCTATATCTAAGTTTGCATGCATAAAAGTAAGTCGTTATAACGACAAACACACAATAATCTCATGAACATATTGAATTATTAAACGTGAAAAATAAATAACAACCAAAACATAAACATGAATTAAATTCCTAATGCGAAAGAAATAACTAATCATGCTCGAAAATAACCAACTAAATCATGCATAAAAAAAAATAACATACTAAACGACTAAATCATGCTTAGAAAAATAAATAGCCTACTAAACGACTAAATCATGCA
The DNA here is from genome assembly GCA_019454045.1 of Zanthoxylum bungeanum. Lineage (NCBI taxonomy): Eukaryota > Viridiplantae > Streptophyta > Magnoliopsida > Sapindales > Rutaceae > Zanthoxylum > Zanthoxylum bungeanum. The sequence continues at coordinate 20,101 of SKCR01046490.1, forward strand.
TAAACATAAGAGTGGATGAAACGAAATATGTGTCTCTCTCAATTGGTATGTGGAGTTGTTTCCCAAGTACAAACCGCATTACCGTCCATTCGGATTCGGCTACGGAATTTACGTCTGGGTTTCCATCCGATATACCGCAAGAGAGAACACATATTCCATTCATCCGAAAGTCATAGCATACACCAATCAACAATACTCATGCGAAGTAAAATAAGAAAATAAATAAAAGTAAAAGAGAATAAATAAAAAGGGTGCCCTCAGGTCTAACCTCTTAAGTCGTCTTTTGGAAGTGCGTTACACGACCGTCAGAAGGGTTAATGCTCCGCAACTCCTCCGGTTTACTGGTTCGTTGTTTTCCTTCGTTGCCTCGCTGTTTTGGGTTGCTGTTTGCTCACTGTTTTTGGCGGTATTTGGGCTATGTTTCAATGCAGAATTTCGGTGGTAAATGGGCAGATTTTAGAGACTATTTTCGGTGGTCAAGACAGTGCGGTTTCGGTGGTTTCAGGCAGTGGTTTCTGGGCTATGTTTTATTGTAATTTAGGGCAATTTCTGTGATGAAAACAGTGCATTTTTTGGGTGGTTTCAGTGATCATAAGGGGCAGTTTTTATGCAGTTTTAGGAGGCAGTTTGCTGGGCAATTTACGGCAATGTGAGGGCTGGTTTCAGGGGCTATGTTTCGGCAATGGAGGGCTACTGTGTGTATAGTTTTTGAGATGAGGTATTATTGCCGTGAATGTGCTGGGTTCAATGGTCCACGTGGGGGGAGCATTTTCACGGCTTGTGAGTGGTGTCTGAGCGTGTGCAGAGTTGTTTGAAGTGTGAGGGAGTGATGCGCTTAGTGGGGTCTGGAATGATCGTTTAGGTTAGTTTGTGTTTTCTTTTGGTGAATGTCGGTTTGGCTTGACTCTTGTGGCTGCGTGGGTGTTCTTCACGTGGAGAGGGGCATGTAGCCCTGGCAGTGAATGAGTTGTGCTGTGTCTTGTGTACGTGGGGTGTAGGGTTTTGACGTGGAGTTTGGTTTGTTGTTTTTGTGTTTGGCTGTGAGGAGTCAAGGAGGGGCTGCTGGCTTATATGAGTTGTCTGTGTAAAAGTGTTAGGGTTTCATTCGGGTTTTTAGAGAGAGATGGGGCGTGAAGATTACGAGGAAGGAGAGAGGGTTTTTTTGGGAGTGAATGCTAGCTAGAGAGAGAGAGGAGGGGTGTGAATGAGCTAGGGTGTGAAGAGTTGGTTTTGGCTTCTTTTTATAGGCAAATGTTGTGGTTATCCTTATGCGAATAGGGAAATGATTTTGTGTAATTATGGGGATATCTTCTAATTAGTGTGCTATAAGGAAAAATCTATTTAATTAGGGATGTGATTTAATTTGATTTGATTTATTCTCTTTTGATTAGGGATATGATTTAATTGAATTAGGAAAGTGTTTGATGAGATTTGATTTGAATCTTTTAATTTGGGAAGGTGATTTGTCTTGATATTTGCATGTGTTTAATGTGTGATTTTGTTATTTTGGAATGCTTTGGGCGTGGCTTTGGTCTTCTTGGTCGTGAGTTTGGTCCATTTTGGTGGGCTTGGTGTGTAGCTTGGTGATGTATGGGCTTGGTGTGTGACTTGCGGGGGTTTTGGGCTAAGGATAAGTTTAAAACAGAGGCTTAACGAGCAAACCTGAAGCTAAGCAAACGAATTAAATCTAACAAGGTGTCAATTTCTGACTATTCCCTTCCGACGTCCGTTTCCCGCGACTTTCACAACTTAAAGAGGTAGTGTCTCCATGTGAGACTCATCATCGGGACTTATATGCAAAAATGCAGTGCCTACAGTAATATTATTACGCAAGTCGCTTACGAATTAATTCCAAATTAATTCGTTTGCTTGAATTAAAATCCAATTTTAATTTCGCTTTGAAATCTAATTTCAATTAATATATCTAATATATTATTTTAGCCCAATTAAATAAATTAAACAGTAAAATCCAATTTTACTATTAAATTCATTTTGGCAATTAATTCCAATTAATCGCGTTCTCTCTTCTCGATGAATTTAATCCCAGATAAATTCTCGACGCAAGTAATCCCAGATTATTCCTTTCTCTGTTAATTAATCCCAGATTAATTCTTGCCGTAATTAATCCCAGATTAATTTTCTCACAGATAATTAATCCCAGATTAATTTTCTGTTTGAGTCAAATCTCATCGGTGATCTTTGAGAAGCGACCCAAGAGATCTCTGGATATGTTGGCAGTAAATACGGTCAACGGACTATCCGAATACGTGCGTACCCGATACCACGTTCCTACCGATTTATAAGACATGGTTGGCTTCTAGCAAAGCACCATGCCTACCCAATTCTCCAGAAATATTCTTTAAAGGAATATATAATATTTGTCAGGCATAGTATTGCGTATTACGATCCAGTATCAGATGTCACATGCTAGGCCTGAGGCTAGAATTGTGTCTGCCCCGTACGAAGCATATATCAGATCATTGGCAACTAGTCTATTATCGGATAATCATGACCTAGTCATATTATCCCGATGACTACAATACTTAAGAGTACCAGTTTCGTATCACTGCGTGATCATCATCTCCATATGACTGAAGTGATACTTCCATCTTGACATCACACCCAATACACTACGATTCTCAGTATTCCCAGAAGAGGCGTACACAGAACTTGTTAAGGCCCCGGACGACCAAAACCAAAGTATACTGATTGTTGCAAGTATTAGCGATGCAAGTCTCAGGTTAAAACCAAATACACCTACCCTGAAAAATAAATGCATGTTTAAAACCAAATACACCTACCCACTATTAGAGTTGTGCATGATTAGATTTGAAACAAATCAAATGAATCAAAAATTATAAATTCTTAGTGTGGCCGAAACTGTGTACTGTAATGCACTGCAGTTTTTTGATTTTTGTAACATGAAATGTGTGTTTAAATGTATGTTTAAATGTTGATTGTTGGTTTGATTGGATTAGAATCAAAGTCAATAATGTTTATGTTAAATCAAAGAGCATGTTGAGCATGAATGAAATGATGAATTTAGGATTCAATTTGTGTTGAGCATGAAATGATGTGTTTTGGCTTCAATTTGTGTTGAGCATGAATTGATGGATTAAGCATGATTAATTAAGTTAATTGGTATTTTGGAAATATTGAGTTTAATTAATTAATCATGGCTAATACACTTTAATTAAAGTAATTGTGATATTTGGAAAATTATAATTATGTTAATAAGCTTTTAATTATGAATTGGGCTAAAAGTGTGTATTTGGGCTTAATGGGCTTGGTTTGACTAAGTTGGTTTTGGACTTTTGGATTGGATCCAATTGGGCCCAAAACCAATTCCATAAGGTCCAAATACATCACTTGGCCTTTTAAAGAATTAATTGGGCCTAATGGGCCTAAATTGATTTGTTGGCAATATGGTGATTCCTATTGGGCCTTGGCATTTGGGTTTGATCCATTATGGCCAAAGCCCATGCCTTAAGAATCAATTAAAAGCCCATTGGACTTTAATTGAAATGACATTGGATGTTATTGGGCCTTTGAGACCCATTAAGATTTGATTTGGAATCCAAGTCTTTAAGGCTTATAAGTATGTGTATATATTTAATTTGGAATTAAATTGGAGTTAGTATTGAATACAAATAAATTGGATTTAAAGTTGTAGTTCAATATAATTCAAGAATACTTACTTTGAGTATTTATTCTTAAACGAGTTGGACTCATGCAAATCAAATCGTTGTTTGAACATTGGATGGTCATTAATTCAAAGATTAATTAATTGGATTAGATTGATTGAATAACATGATTTGTATGAATACATGAATGTGTTGTATGAATAATGTATATCGGATGGATATTAGAAGGGCGAGGGCAATTTTGGAAATTGTAATAAGTTTAGAATTTATTAAATTGGACCTACTTGCCCAGCCTTTTATCTCCTTTCTCATTGTATTTCTCTTCTCACCTATTCCCCTCAATGTAAATGAGGTTTCTTTATTGTATTTTGTATTGGGTAGAAGTTAGAATAGTTCTAGCCGGGGAGAGGAAAGTGAGTGATTTGTTCTAGGAACAATTTGTGACATATCCATCCGCATATCATTATTAATTTATTTATACGCGCTTTATTATGTGTTTAGAATGCATGTTTAAGAGTGTATGATGATGAGACCTTAACAAAGATAATAAATTGGTTGCCAATTTGAACGCGAAAAACCCTCAAAACATATTAAGCGTTTTTCCTTCAGTTGAGTGATTCTTACTCAAGATCCAAAGTTGGCATTGGTTTGTTGGCCAAAGTCAAGACCTTTGTCAATTGCGGATGTGTTTGAATCATGAGAGTTTTGTTCCATATCGGTGTCTTGTCCAAGTTGTGATTTGTTGGCCAAAGTCAAGATCACTTATTGTCCATCGACATTGATTACGAAGCTTTCCATGTCAATGGGTTCCGCTTAACTGGAATCATTAAGCTGTTGTGCCAAAGCCAAGGCTTAGTTGATTCAGAGGAAAAAGGTTAGGTAATATATCGGATATATTGGCATATATTAGATATATGTTTCAGACTTGGATGTCCACCTACTGGATCTATGAATTGGATGAGATCCAATTGATCTTAGAGATCTACCTAGTTAAATATCATACAGCTTGTTGGCCAAAGTCAAGGTTGTGTGTTATTTAACGGGATCCTAACGCACTAGGAAACTGGGTTTTCCGAGTACTCGACAGAGGGTTAGAGGCTCGCCAAAAAATAGTGGGAGGCAAGTATTAGATTTGCAATATTCGTTTAGTTACTTGCCATACGCGCTCAATCAAATATCATTCGTCAAATAAATTATATATTAGTTGGACTAATATTTATTGTTGTTTTAATTAAACAGTTGGACTGTATTCAAACTACCTCATTTATAGTTGATTATATAATTGGATTATAGTAATCAATATATTTGAATTTTACTTCTCATTTATATTTGATTATATAATTGATTATAGAAATCAATATATGTGGATTTTACTAATCATGTATAATGATTATATAATTGGATTATAGTAATCAATATATTTGATTTTAAATAATAAAATTGTAATAAGTTATATAGTTAGACTATAGTAATCATTACATTAAAATGTACCTGAAATCGTTGATTAAATAGTTGGACTATTAGAATCAAGATTAAAATGAAAGATTAATGTTTAAAAACATTATCCTAGGGAAAATGTGTGTTAAACGACTTTAATTTCAATTGGGAATAAATTTCAGGATAGTCCTGAAACTAAGAAGTTACTTTATTTGATAAAATAACATCTTAGGCCTAAGCCCGGAGTTAAGCAAATAATAGAGCATGATCTTTGGAAGATTCATGTGATGATAACTTTAATGCTTAATTCATTATGCTTGCCATAATGACTCCCTAATTTCTTAATCAGAAGTAAGGATTAGATCCTTAAAGTATGATAAGAAATTGAAGGATCTTCATAGATCTATTCTTAGATCTTAGAAGTATTGAATTGCAATAAACAACTCTTGGAGAGTTAATGACTATTTTCAAGGAGACCAAAGTCAAAGTTTGCAATAAGGCAAGAAGCGCAATGCGCACCCTACTTCGATATTCTAGAAGGCCAAGGCTTGGCCAAAGACTTCTGGAATATGAAAAGGGCAAAGGCAAAATCATTATAATCTTCTAGGAAGATAAAGGACATATCCCAAGATGTCTGCCTAACTTGTGGCAAACGGGGTCATTGAAGCATGACTGCCATATGGACAAAGCAGACATGAAGGAATAGAAGACAGGACAAGGTTATGACTTTAAATATGGTTGTCATAAATATGTTCACTACTAGTATTAAAATTGGATTTTAGATACTTAGTGTGATACATAAATATGCATTGATGTGCAGAATCTGCTGTGAGCAGGATACTGACTTCAGTTGAGATTATCATCTGAGATCAGAAACGGGACGACAGTCACTGTTTCAACCGCAGAAGATACCTAAGTTTAGGAACTACCCTTTGGGTGTGTACTTAAATTAGGAAACTGTTATAATATACTAGTTTGACTAGAAACATTATCTCTATATCGAGTATAACTCGTTGCGAGTGTGCCTTTATATTCTAGAACACTAAAGTGATTTATTATAAAGATGATGTTGAGATAAACACATTAGATGTGAATAACAGTATTTATATTTGAATATAAATCTCAAACATATAACATGACAAACAAGTAGCTCAAACTGATTTGATCAGATGAGACTTATTTGTGGCAGTGCTGTCTGAGACACATTAAACAAGACTCGTATATCCACACTTTTGAAGAGTGGATACTAGGACATATTTGATTCCATTCAAATGATGTCTACGAATCTAGTTTATTAGGTAAAGTACCTAAAACACCTTTACTTGGTAAAAGTGTAAGTTCCACACCGATCTATTAGCCCTTGTTCATAGTGACGTAAGTGGGCCCATGTCTAGCTAGGCTAGAGGTGGATATGAATATTTCGTGACCTTTAAGGATGTGGCATCGCGTTATGGTTGTGTTTCTTTTGAAGAACACAAATCAGAAACTTTTGGAGTTTCGATACGAAATAGACGAACAGATCGGATAAAGTATTAAAACATCAGGTTTGACCATGATGAAAATACTTAAGCAATAAGTTTCTCAATACTTGAAAGAGTATAGTATTCTTTCAATAAGGACTCCTCCCGAACACGTCAATTTGACGGTGTGTCGAACGGAGAAACCAATTTTGTTGGACATGATAAGGTTAATCATGAGTCGCTATGAGCTACCATTTTCCTTCAAAGGATAAGCATTTAACAGCGCAATACTTATTTTGAATAAGGTTCCATGAAAATCTGTTTGACAGATTTCATATTAGATATGAACAGGAAAGAAACTAGGTTTTCTCACTCCTGAAGATTTGGGATGCTGGGCATATGTTTGGATGATACCAAAACTAGAACCCAAATTGGATAAGTGCCAATTGTAGGTTATCCTAGGGAAACCAAATTATATTACTTATACAACTCACTTGAGAACAATGTAATTGTTGCTCACCATGCGGTTTTCCTAAGAGGAATACCGATATGCAGTGGTAAGTGGGAGGACAGTAAAACTCGATGAAAAATCGGAGTTATATATGTTCAAGGCACCAAGTCCTTAATGGAACACAAACAGTTCATCAAGGATGAAACTGTACCAGTAATCTTCGAATACACAAGAACCGCGTAAGTCGGAGAGAGTCAGAAAATATCCTGGGTAGGGTTTCTGATCTCACCTCATAGATGTCAATCTTATGGGGAATACGAACTGACTATGTATGAGGAAGTGATACAAGGTATCAACTCACTATCATGGCAAGTGCCATGAGTCTGAAATGGATTCCATGTATATCAACTATGTTTGGAAACTAGTGTTGTACCGCAAGGCGTTTGTACCGCAAGGCATTGTGCCTATTGGTACTATATAAGTCTTCAAGGAAGACATACGTGGATGGCAGCATACCAACGTACTGAGCTAGGCTTTTAGCGGAAAGGTATCATTATCAACATTGTGTTGATTACAACGAAATCTTTTACATGTTGCCACATTAAATCCATTTGGATAATGCTTGCTGATGCTGCGCAGCTGAACGAAAAATCGCTTTCCTGAAAAGGAACCTTTTGGAGGATGTTTACAACATCCTGGCGGCTTTGTCGTACCAAAACTAGCAAACAAGTTTGCAGGTTATTCGATCCATAGGGGATTAAAGTAAGCATTACGTTCTTGGAACTAACGTTTGATGTAATCATAATGGTGTATGACTTAATTCAAAACGAAATGATTCTTCTGTATATAAGGAGGTTAGTGGGAGCACACTGACAATGTTGTCCTAATTAATGATGATATGTCATTTCTTGGAAATGATATTCCCATATTACGATCGGTGAAAGCTTGGCTTTCATTAAAATTCTCCGTAGAATTCTTGGGAGTAACAACCTTTATTCTAGGAATAAAGATCTACTGAGTTAGCTCTAGAGGTTATTGACACTCTGCGAGAACTCGTACATTGAAAAATGTACGCAACCTGGTGTCTCATATGCTTTGAGCATATGGATTCACAAACAGGTCAATCCAAGTGATAGTCACTGGATTGATATTAAGAACATCCGTTAGTATATTAGAGAACTAAAGATGATGTCTTAATCTATGGAGAAGGAGAACTTGAAGTGACTGGGATCACAGCGGTAAGTTTCCTAACCGATAAAATCGACTTTAAGTCGCTAAACGGTACTATACAGTTTGAATAACGGTACAGTAAGCTGGAAATCTTCCAAGCAAGATGTTGTTACTGAGTAAACAACAAATGCGGGTTATTGCTACTGCTGAGGCATCAATAGAAGCCTTTTGGGTCGACGATAAATCTAATTAGATTAGATATAGTTCTATTAGCAGCTGAGCTAGGCGTCAGCACAAGCTAAAGAATTAATGGTCTCATCAACGATCCAGATATATACTTCGACTATTCATCTGATTCGTTCGGATCATACATCGTGGCGATGTGATGATTGATATTGCATCAGACGATAATCATACAAATCCGCTGACGAAAACCTTTCCTCAGCAGTTTGAGCGAACGGTACATAGTTCGGGTGTAAGACACTCGAGTGACTGGCTATAGGCCAAGTGGGAGATTGTTGGACAATTATGACCCATAGCGTCACTATTTGTACAGATCATGGTGTTGTTGTACAAATTAACTATGTGACAAGGAGATTGCACTCTTATCATTTGTGATTAGATCACCTAGATGTATAAATGATAAGAGGTCCTTATGATTAGTTCCTGGATTGAGATGATATGAGACAGTATCAGTCCACGAAGGATTAATCAATAAATATCCCTAGTCATAGTATTATCGAGACTGGACATCGATAATGCGGAATAGACTAGTATTACACTTGTGCGTGTTATGTGAGATCATAACGACATAGTTCTCATATATTTGGGTATATGATACTCATGCAAGTGTAATAGGAGGTTGTGTTTTACCGATGGTACGGAAAATAGCTTCGCTCTGGATAGACCCATCGGAATTCCATTGGTAGTATGACTATGTGTCTATGGAAGTCCGAAATCAGGGTAGGTGTATTTGGCATTAACCTGAGACTTGCACCGCTAATACTTGCGACAATTGGTATGCTTTAGTTTTGGTCGTCCAGGGCTTTAACCGGTTCTGTGTATGCCTCTGCTAGGTATATTGAGAATCGTAGTGTATTGGGTGTGATGTCAAGACGGAAGTATCACTCCAGTCATAGTGAGATGATGTCACGTAGGATACGGTACTAGTGCTCTTAAGTACTGCAGTCATCGGGATATTATGACTAGGTCGTGTATATCCGATAATAGAGACTAGTTACCAGACATCCGACATGTGCTTCGTACGGGGCAGACACATTCCCAGCCCCAGGCCTAGCACGTGACAATCCGATACTGGATCGACATACACAATACTACGTATACTACGCCTGACATAGATTATATATTCCAGTAAGAATATTTCTGGAGAATTGGGTAGGCACGGTGCTTTGCTAGAAGCAAACCATGTCTTGTAAATCGGTAAGCACGTGGTACGAGGTACGCACGTATTCAGATAATCCGATGACCGTATTTACTGCCAACATATCCAGGGATCTCTTGGTCGCTTCCCAAAGATTCAACCGATGACAGTTGATTTAAATTAGAATTAATCTGGGATTAATTAAGAGAGAGAATTAATCTGGGATTAATTAAGATGGAGAAAATTAATCTGGGATTAATTGAGTATTATTTAATCTGGGATTAAATGTGTTCGAAGAGAGAGAACGCGATTAATTTGAATTAATCGGTAAGAAAAAATTTAATAGTTAAATTTGATTTTTCTATTTAAATTTATTTGTATGGGCTAAAATTAATATATCGGATATAATTAATATGAATTGGATTTCATTACGAAATTAAAGTCGGACTTTATATGAACGAACGAATTAATTTAGAATTAATTCGTAGACGACATTCGTAATATATTTGCGAGGCATCGTTATTTAATTAAACTAGATTTATTATTTAGCGATGAGAATTCGTTTAATCGGATTAAACGGATCCGAGCCGCGGCAAATGTTCGTATAGACATTTGAATTTTGAATTCAATGTGGGGCCCACTTTAAATGTGGTAGTTGGGAGAGTGGTTGGCATTTATGCCATACCATCCACTTTCCAACCACCTTGGAATGGTTTTGGTAAAACCATTTACCCAACCACCTTGTTTAGGTGAAAAGGGTAAAAGGGATTTTACCAAAAACCTTCTCTCTCTCTCTTTGGTGTATGCATCACACTTGACACACTTTGAACAAAATGAAAACCCTAATACAAGGCATTTGGGCGTGAGCTTCTTCCTCCCCCTCTCTTTGATTTTGTGGCAAAATCAAGTTAGCTAGCACTTGGAGAAATCAACTAAGGTGATAGGGAAACAACTTCAAAATCTTGGAATCAACAAAGGAAGGATCTTGGAGATCTTCAACTCAAAGCTTGGAATCAACAAAGGAAACATCTTGGATCTTGGAGATCTCTTCTCAAAATTTTAAAAGCTCAAATCCATTCAATGTAAGTAATTCCGCAACTTATTTTGAATTTATGAACACCTTTACATGCTTATTAGATCCTTGGCATGTTCTAGGAACACTAACATATCTAATACCCAAATATATGAGAACTATGCCGTTACACTTCCATAACACGCACAAGTGTAATACTAGCCTATTCCGCATTATCGATGTCCAGTCTCGATAATACTACGACTAGGGATATTTAATGATTAAACCTTACGTGGATTAATACTATCTCATATCTTATTAATCCGGTACTAATCATATGGACTTTTATCATTCATATATCCCGGTAATCCAATTACAAATGATAAAAGAGCAATTTCCATTGTCACATAGTTAATTTGTACAACAACACCATGTTCTGTACAAATAGTGATGTTATGGGTCATAATTGTCCAACAATCTCCCACTTGGCCTATAGCCAATCACTCAAGTGTCCTACACCTGAACTATGTACAGGTCGCTCAAACTTCTACTGAGAAACAGCTTTCGTCTGCGGATTTGCAATGTTATCATCTTATGCGTTTTATTCGATCATCACATCGCCTCGATGTATGATCTGACGAATCAGATGAAATAGTCGAAGTATATACTTGGATCATTGATGAGACCCCGCGATTCCTTAGCCTGTTCTGTAGCCCAGCTCAGCTGCTAACAGAACTACACCTAATCCAATTAGGATTATATATATCCAAAATGCTTTTTTTGCTGCCTCAGCTGCAGCAATGTTCCGCTTTTGTTATTTATTCGGCAACAGTATCTTGCTTGGAAGATTTCCAGCTCACTGTTCCATTATTCAAACAAAATATGTACCCTTATTGCGACTTAAAGTCGTCGTTGTCGATTTGGAAACTTGCAGCGGTGAACCTAGTCACCTCAATTTCCCTTTTCCATATATTCCCAGAAAGCATCCTTAGTTCGTCCAAGATACTCAAGGATGTTCTTTATGTCAATCCAGTGACCATCACCTGGATTGGCCTTATAAGCGTCTACATATGCTCAAAGCATATGAGACATCATGTCACATACATTTCAAAAATGTATGAGCTCTGGGAGGGTTGTCAGCAGCTTTTTAGATCTATCCCAGTAGATCTTTATTAATAGAATAATGCCTGCTTCTCCGAGGTATTCCATGGAGAATTTTAATGAAAGCCAAGCTTTCACCGATTATATTATGGGAATTTTATTGCTAAGAAGTAATACATCATCATATTATAGGAAATTCATTGTTAGTCGCTCCCACTAACCTTCTTACATACACAAGAATCATCAACGTTTTGAATGAAATCATATACCATTATGATCTAATCTTAACGTTGGTTCCAAGAACACAATGCTTCCTTTAATCCGTAAATGGATCGATTTAACTTGCAAACCTTGTTTGCATGTTTCGGCATGACAAAATCGTCAGGATGTTTGTAAACATCCTCCTAATGGTTTCCGTTAAGGAAAGTAGTTTTGATGACCATCTGTCATATTTCATTATGAAATTTGCAGCAATAGCAAGTATTATCCGAATGGATTTGATCATGGCAACGGGTAAAATGTGTCTTCGTAATCGACACAATATTAATGATGATACCCTTTCGCTACAAGCCTAGCTTTGTACGTTTGTATGTTTCCATCCACGTTTGTCTTCACCATGAAGACCCATTTGTTACCAATAGACACAATGCCTTCTGGTATGTCAACCAGTGTCCAAACATGGTTGGTATACATGGAATCCATTTTGGACTTCATGGCACTTTGCCATATAGCGGAGTCGATACCTCGTATCACTTCCTTATACGTAGTCGGTTCAGTATCCTCAATACGACTAATGTTTCCATGAGGTGAGATCAAAAACCCATACCTCTTAGGTTTTTTTTCTAATTCTCTCCGACCTACGCGGTTCTTGTGTATTCAAAGATTATGGAACAGTCTCATCTTTGATGAACTGTTCGTGTTCCGTTAAGGATCGGTGCTAGGAACAATATTACTCTGATTTTCATCGAGTTTTACTTTCCTCCCACTTACCACTGGATTTAGGTATTCCTCTTAGGAAAATCGCATGGAGAGCAACAAATTTCTTTGTTCTCTTGTGAGTTGTGGAATTAGTTTCCTTAGGATAACCAATTACATAATGGGCACTTATCTAATTTGGGTTCTAGTTTGGCACCATCCAAACATATGCCCAGCATTCCCAAATCATTAGGAATGAGAAACCCGGTTTCTTTCCTGTTCATATCTAATATGAAATATGTCTAACAGATTTTCATGGAACCTTATTCAAAATAAGTATTGCACTGTTTAATGCGTATCCCTAGAAGGAAATTGGTAGCTCCGAACGACTCATCATTAACCTTACTATGTCCAACAAAGTTCGATTTCTCCGTATGGACACACCACTAGATTGAGGTGTTCCGGGAGGAGTCCACTGTGAAAGAATACTATACTCTTTCAGATAATCAAGAAACTTATTGCTTAAGTAACTTCCACTACGGTCCAACCGTAATGTTTTAATATTTTTACTAGTATGTTTTTCTATTTCGTGTCGAAACTCTTTGAATAACTCAAAAGTTCATGACTTGTGTTTCATAAGATACACATAATCGTAATGCGATGCCACATCCGTAAAGGTTATGAAGTATTTATATCCACCTCTAGTCTAGCTAGATATGGGCCCACTCACGTCACTATGAACGAGGGCTAATAGATCGGTGGCACTTGCACTTTTACCAAGTAAAAGGTGTTTTAGGCACTTTGCCTAATAAACTAGATTCGTAGACATCATTTGAATTAGAACCAAATATGTCCTAGTATCCACTCTTCGAAAGTGTGGGATATACGAGCCTTGTTAATGTGTCCCAGACAACAATGCCACTTTTAAGTCTAAACAATGTTTATTCAGTTTGAGCTTTTGTTTGTCATGTTATATGTTTGAGATTTGTTTATATTCAAAATATAAATACTGTTATTCACATCTAATGTGTATATCTCAATATCTTCTTTATAACAAAACACCTGGTGTTCTGGAACATAAAGGTATACCCGCAATGGGTTAAACTAGATATAGAGATAATACTTCTAGTCAAACTAGGTACATTATAACAGTTTCCTAATTTAAGTACATGCCCAAAGGGCAGTTCCAAAACTTAGGTTCCTACGGTCAAAACAGTGACTCTATCCCGTTTACGACTCGTAGGTCGATCTCATCTGAAGCCAGTCTCTTGCTAATCAGTAGATTCTGCACATCAGTACATATTATGTATTTTCCACATCCAGTATCAAAATCCAATTTTAAATCTAGTAGTGGACATGTTTATAATAAACATATCTGAAGTCAGAGCCTTGCCCATCTTCACTTCCTTCATGTCTGCCTTGTCCATATGGCAGTCACGCTTCCAGTGACCCCGTTTGCCATAATTTAGGCAGACATCTTGGGATATGTCCTTTGTCTTCCCAGAAGACTGTGATGATTTTGCCTTTGCCCTTTTTCTTCATACCCCCAGAAGCCTTCGGCCAAGCCTTGGCCTTCTGAGATGTCGAAGTAAGATGCGCCTTGCACTTTTTTCCCTTTTAGAAGCTCTGGCTCTGCCTCCTTGAGCATAGCCATTAACTCTCATAGAGTTTTCTAGTGGTTCAAGATGAACCCGCCCCAGCTATCGGGCAGAGACTATAAGATCAAATCTATGGAAGTCTCGACCTCGTAGGTAATGCCCAGTTAACCTTAGCTGTTCGATGTCAGCAATCATCTATGGCACCTAGTGCTCGACAGATGTACCCTCTAACATACGCGAGCGTAAGAGCTTCTTTGTACTTTTAGATCTAAGGTTAGATCTATAAAGATCCTTTAATTTCATCATCATGGTAAAAGGATATAATCCTTAGTTCTGACGATGAAATTTAGGAGTCTTTGCGGCAAGCATAACAGATTGAGCACTAAAGTCATCATCACGATGAGTCTTCCAAAGCTCATGCTCTGCTATTTACTCAACTCCGGGCTTAGGCCCGAGAGGTCGCTCTATCAAATAGAGTAACTTCTCAACTCCCAGGACTATCCTGAGATTCATTTCCCAATATGAAAATTAAAGCCGTAAAAGTCATTTTTCACCTAGGATTATGTCATTTGACGCTAATCTTTCAAGTCATCTTGATTGCTAGAGTCCAACTATCCAATCAACGATTTCGGGTACAATCTAATGTAATGATTACTATAGTCTAACTATATAATTAACTACAATTGATCGGTCACATTCAAATGTATTGATTACTATAATCCAATTATATAACCAACTACGAATGAAGTGGTTTGGATATAGTCCAACTGTTAAATTAAAACAACAATTGAATATTAGTCCAACTAATATATTTATAAATAATTAATGACGAAATAGAAATGAACGCGTATTGGCAAGTATCTAAATGAAATTATAAATTTAATACTTGCCTCCCACTATTTTTCGGCGAGCCTCTAACCCTTTGTGGAGTACTCGGGAAACCTAGTTTCCTAGTGGGCTAGGATCACGTTAAATAACACACAACCTTGACTTTGGCCAACAAGTTGTATGAAACTTAACTAGGTAGATCTCTAAGATCAATTGGATCCCATCCAATTCCTAGATCCAGTTGGAGGACCTCCAAGTCCGAAACATATATCCAATATATCCAATATGTTCCCTAACATTTTTCCTCTGAATCAACTAAGCCTTGGCTTTGGCTCAACAGTCACAAGCTTAATGAAACCAGTTAAGCGTGACCCATTGACAATGGGAAAGCTTAGTAATCGAGGTCGATGAACAAGAAGTGACCTTGACTTTGGCCAACAAATCACAACTTGTCCAAGACGTACGATATGGAACAAAGCTGTCGTGATTCAAACACATCCGCGATGGACAAAGGTCTTGACTTTGGCCAACAAACCAATGCCAATCTTGGATCTTGAGAGAGATCACTCAATGGAAGGAAAAACGCTTAATATAAAATAAGGGTTTTTGTCGCGATTTGGCAACCAATTTATTATCTTTAATTAGGTCTCATCATACACCCTTAAGCATTCATTCTAAAAGCATAATAAGGCGCGACTAAAATAATAATGATATTCGGATGGATATTACAAAACTTTGTTCCTAGAACAAATCTCTCCATTTCCTCTCTCCCGCTAGCACTATTCACTTCTTCTACCCAATTACATAATACTTCTAAAGAAACCTCATTTACATTGAGGGGAATTGGTAAGAAGAGAAATACAATGAGAAAAGAGGTAATAGGCTGGACACGCGGGTCCAATTTAATAAATTCTAAATTTATTACAATAATTTCCAAAATTGCCCTCACCCTTCTAATATCCATCTGATATACATTATTCATACAATACATCCAAGTATTCACACAAAGCATGTTATCAATCAATCTAATCCAATTAAATAATTTTTTATTAATGACCATCCAATGTTCAAACAACGATTTGAATTGCGCGAGTCCAACTCGTTTAAGAATAAATACTCAAAGTACGTATTCTTGAATTATATCGAACTACAATTTTAAATCCAATTTAAATTATATTCAATACTAATTCATATTTAATTCCAAATTAAATAATTACACTTTATGTGCCTTAGACTTGGATTCCAAATCCAATCTTAATGGGTCTCAAAGGCCCAATTAGTATCCAATACTTTTCAATTAAAGTCCAATGGGCTTTCAATTAATTCTTTAGGCATGGGCTTTGGCCATTATGGATCAAACCCAAGATGCCAAGGCCCATTTAGGAATCACCCTAATGCCATAAAATCAATTTTGGCCCATTAGGCCCAATAAATTATTAAAGGCCCATTGTCATATTTGGACTTTATGGAAATGGTTTAGGCCCAAATATAATCCAAGACTAAAATTTGGCCCAACCAAGCCCATTAGCCCAATTACAACAAATTAAATTAATATATCATTCCAAATTACACATTAATTCAATTGAAGTGTAATTAACACAATTAATTAATTAATCTAGTATTTCCAAAACACTAATTAATCTAATTAATCATGCTTAACATTTTAATTTATGTCCAACACAAATTAAAGCAAAATCAATCTTCCAACAACATGCATATACTCACGGCAATAGCAACAAAAATCATTCAATTTGATTTCAATCCAATTAAATCAACATTCAATATTTCTATCATGCTATTTAACACATCCAATTGTCAAATTTCCAAATTCCATCCACCATGAGTCCATTTAGGGTCATATTCGGCCAAGCCATAGATTTTAGGGAAAATTAATCTAATCAAATTTCACAAAATCAATGATGCACAAATCCAATTAAACATCATATAAACTCAACCAAACAATCAATTTAGGAAAAATCAAGCTCTAAGCATAAAATCCCCAAATTAAAGTCTTGAACCCTAGATTTTCAAATCAAACTTAGGAGTCTCTGATACCATTGTAAGTGTTCCTAGAACATACCAAGATCGTCTAAGAGTGATTCGTGTGTGAATTAATCAAAGGGAGTTGCGGAATACTCACATTGATCGGTTGTTGGATGTAGAGATTTCAAAACTTTTCTTTGTTGAAGATGAAGCTCCAAGCTTGGAATAGAGTTCTAAACCCTTGGGTGAGTTTCCCTATCACCTTGATTCACTCCTTTAAGTGCTAGCTTTGAACAAAAATGAAAGAAAAAATTTCTCCTCCAAGGTCCATTGTATTCGGCAATGAGAGAGTTTTTAGGAGAGAATGAATAGTAAGTCCTCTCTCTTCCAAAGTTTGACTTAGTTTAAATATATTAAGTTGAGTGTTGGAATAGGTTTGAGTGAATTAAAAGCAATCCAAACCTTTTTTTAAAACTAATAACAACTTCCATCAATTGTGTAGACATTTGATGTAAGTTGGTGGGCCCCACTTTAAATTCCAAATTTAAGTCGGACAATCCAACACGCAACTTCGCTTGGGCCCGGGTTCGTTTAATTCCGAATTAAACGAATTTTCTATTGCGACTTAATTAATCCAATTTAATTAAATAATAATGCCTCGCAATATTATTACGCAAATCGCTTACGAATTAATTCAAATTAATTCGTTTGTTTGAATTAAAATCCAATTTAATTCCGCTTTGAAATCTAATTTCAATTAATATATCTAATATATTATTTTAGCCCAATAAATAAATTAAGCAGTAAAATCTAATTTACTATTAAATTTCATTTTGCCAATTAATTCCAAATTAATCGCGTTCTCTCTTCTCGACGAATTTAATCACAGATAAATTCTCGACGCAATTAATCCCAAATAATTCATTTCTCTGTTAATTAATCCCAGATTAATTCTTGCCGTAATTAATCCTAGATTAATTTTCTCTCTCATAATTAATCCCAGATTAATTTCTGTTCGAGTCAAATCTCATCGGTGAATCTTTGGGAAGCGACCCAAGAGATCCCTGGATATGTTGGCAGTAAATACGGTCATCGGACTATCCGAATACATGCGTACCCGGTACCACGTTCCTACCAATTTACAAGACATGGTTGGCTTCTAGCAAATCACCGTGCCTACCCAATTCTCTAGAAATATTCTTTAAAGGAATATATAATCTTTGTCAGGCGTAGTATACGTAGTATTGCATATTACGATCCAGTATCAGATGTCAATTGCTAGGCCTGGGGATGGAATTGTGTCTACCCCGTACGAAGCATATATCAGATCATTGGCAACTAGTCTCTATTATCAGATAATCATGACCTAGTCATATTATCTCGATGACTGCAATACTTAAGAGTACAGTTCCGTATCCCTGCGTGATCATCATCTCCATATGACTGAAGTGATACTTCCATCTTGACATCACACCCAATACACTACGATTCTCGTATACCTAGAAGAGGCGTACACAGAACCAGTTAAAGCCTCGGACGACCAAAACCAAAGTATACTGATTGTCGCAAGTATTAGCGATGCAAGTCTCATGTTAAGACCAAATACACTTACCCTGATTCGGATTCCCATAGACACATAGTCATACTACCAATGAGATTCTGAGGGGTCTATCTAGAGCGAAGCTGTTTCTGTACCATCGGTAAACAGAACCTCCTATTACACTTGCATGAGTATCCAATACCCAAATATATGAGAACTATGCCGTTACACTTCCATAACACGCACAAGTGTAATACTAGCCTATTCCGCATTATCGATGTCAAGTCTCGATAATATTACGACTATGGATATTTAATGATTAAACCTTACGTGGATTAATAATGTCTAATATCTTATTATCTGGTACTAATAATATGGACTTTTATCATTTATATATCCCGGTAATCCAATTACAAATGATAAAAGAGCAATTTCCTTTGTCACATAGTTAATTTGTACAAACAACACATGTTCTGTACAAATAGTGATGCTATGAGTCATAATTGTCCAACAAGACGTCCAGTTACTTAGTAGGCATGGTTAATTATTTATATACAACGATTATTTTTTTTTGTATTCCATCGCTTTCAGATGCTTCCTCTAATAAACTAAAACACTGAATATTATAAACTTTTCAATTACAACTCATGTCGATATGTTACCATGCATGTTGATAGACCTGTCAACTGAGCATATGAAGATCCAATTTAAATCAGTATTAATGGAGATTCACAAATTTAAATAATTCAAAGAAAAAAACAAAAATCACTGGTTACGAAATAGGTTGAGATACTCTCACGATGGAAATTCCTTAACAGCTAACCATTCCACCTGGTTAGTCAATTTAAAACATAAAAAACAAAAAAAAATTTATTATTTGTTTTTATATTTTTTTGAAATTTTTTGAATTTTTGACTAAAAACAACACATCGAAAAAATAAAAACAATATACTAGTCAACTATTCCCCTCCCCCAAACCTAATTGAGATGTTTTCCCCAATGTCTAAAAATGGAAGAAGAGTTTAGAAAACAATACCTGGTTAGCGTGGAATTCAACATTTAAAAAGAAAACTAAGGGTTAAGATCCATATTTATCCGACGTTTCTTACCACGATCATTATCGGACCAGTTTATCTTGGAAAAGATATGGTCAATTTATGGTTCAAAGGCTAAAAGTTGGTCAATTAAATCATTGGCTGTTCTGGCAGTGAAGATGATATCTTTTACAGGTTTTGAAACGAACCCATTTCTCTGGGCATCATCAAGAAACACACAAGAAAGTCATAAAATCCATCAATGTTAAATAGTCCAATTGGTTTCTGGTGTATGTTCAAGTTCTCCCAAGATAGCATTGTAAAAATTTCCTCCATTGTGCCCAAGCCACCTGGCAAAGCAATAAAAGCATCAGCACGGTTAATCATTTCAACAAGTCATTCGTACATACCTAGTATGATGCATTCATCTCCGTTTGATGGTCCTATAAGATTCGCCTCTGCCAAAGGTTTTGAGATGATTCCCAAAACCTGACTACCTCCTTCCAATACGACCCTTGAAACTTATCCCATTAGTCCAAGATTGCCACCGCCATATACTAAGTGCATATTCTCTCAGATATGACTCGACCCAATTCTTGTGCTGCCGCAGTGAATTCTGGCTTAGAACCAACGCTAGTACCGCAAAACACATAGATGTTTACAACTCGTCTTCTTGAAGTTGTTTCCATTTTTTTATGTGTATTTCTTTCTCAAATCTGAATGTTTTCAAGAGTGCAATAACGAGCTGAATTTATAGATTCTGAAAAAGGGTGAATAATAATAGCACTAGTACCTGTCAAATGACACTTATTAGCTAAAAAGTAAAATAAATCGTGAAACTCAAAAATTCTGGATACTCTCTGAGAAAATAAAAGAAAATAACAAAACAAATCATAATTATTAGTTAAAGACAAAGAGATAATAATATTTACAAGAAGTAACTGCTTGAATGACATCTATGCGTCAGAGACAAGCTTCCCATCCAATTTTCTTATAAATTGGCAAACAAGGTCTTTTAAAATCAGATTCCCGAGATTTAATTTCTGTCTTTCTTCTTGAAACTGTGTATGTAACATGTGAATTTCGTGATATACATATCCACTGGAATGCGTTTCAAGAGTCAATGATATGTCATCTAAAGAATTCTTACTCATGCCATCCCTAATGAATTTAATTTTATCTTCGCGGTTATCGGACACCATTCCTAAAGAATGACAATGAGTATTACATGTCATGCGTGCACATTTATAGCAAACTCCTAATCTTTTAGCTCTTATTTTCTTAGCATAGGTGTTTTTTTCTAAACTAGGCAGAAATGAAACAAAAGAGTCAGATGACTCACCTGCCAATCGGACTCGTGCTTCAATAATCCAACGAATGTCATTAGGAATACCTTTGATCATCAGAAGTCTCATTCGTTCCATTCGTGCTTTGTAGACTTTCATCAGAGAGTTTTGAGGGAGAGAAGGAAATTGCTTGTGAAGATTTGCGAGAACGTCTTCCATCTTGTTTGCGACTTTACCTACAAAAATTAAACACACAAAAATAAAACACACCAAATCTGAATATATATACAAATTGCATGGGTTGCCTCCCTACTAAAGCTAAGTTTAACGTCATCAGCTAGACATGACTACCTGAATGTTAGGTTGGATCTGTAAGTGTGAGACTTTCTTTTTGTCACTCAAATGATTCTCCCTAGTAGTGCTTGACACGCTTGCTGTTAACTTTGAATGTATCATTGGAGTTGGGATCATGTAACTCAACGGCACCACATGGTAAAACTTGGGAGATTAAGAATGGACCTGAACACCGTGATTTTGACTTCAGAGGGAAAAGTTTCAACCTTGATTTGTTTAACAATACCCACTGCCTTGGTTCCATTTTTATGCGCACTAACTTCTCATCATGTCTCTTATTGGCCTTTTCTTTGTACAATTTTGCATTCTCAAAAGGCTATTGATGAGTGGTGAATGTATTACTATTTCCCACTCATTTGACCGAATATTTTGTATAGTTTCTTGAGTTTTATGAATATTTTGATGTG